>VXBO01012993.1:783-25549 GCA_013400135.1 Rhinoptilus africanus | reverse complement strand
CCTGACTGGACACCTTCCCAGATGACCTGCTTCAGCTGCCTCTACTTGAGCAAGGAGATTGGATTAGGTGCTCTCAACACGTCCCTTCCAGCCTAAACAACTCTGTGATTCTGTCATCATACCACCATCTCTGTTATGCAGAGATTACACTGTCTTTGGCTCTTGACATATATAAAGTTATTTTCTGGACCAAACATATTAAACGTTTTGGTTAAAGAACCAGAATAACATTACTTAGACTAAGACATCGTATCTCCATAGGCTAGCTCCTCGTCAGCTCCTCAGGAAGTCAGGAAGCATCTCCCAATGATGGAAAGGATGTGAATTTCTTGCTGCTGTAATCAGAGACTCTTTTGGGCTTCTCACATATCAACAGCCTGGAAACAGGACCTCTAGTGGGGATGAAGCACAGGAAGGATACTGGAGGAAAAATCAGAGCACCTAGGCACACTCTACTCAGCAGTGACCCAAATTTGGCCTTCACTTAGCTTCCTAGCTAGTGGCAGTGGTATCTCAGAGAAAGATCTGACAGCTTTGGCTCTTTCCTGAAGTATGGGCTGTGTCCTGTAATCAGTTTCCTCAAGGGTAACAAGGGCTGAAGCCCACAAACTGTTCTGGAGTGACTGCAGATGGTCCTTCCTTCATACGGAGCCCTGACCAGGCCCACAGAATTGCCACTGTTCCTCAAGGCACTCTACACCTATCCTCTGGCTGATCTGTTTATTCAAGCTGGCTGTTTCCCTTTGATGCTCTACCCTGTACCCAGACAGTCTGCCCTCCTATGCCAGTGGGGCCACGCATGGAAGTAAGGATCCTTGTCACCTACACTGCAGTTCATTTGAAATGTGGAGTGAAAGAACACAAGAGTTTCTTGGATTTTTTTTAACGGCAAAAGCTTATTGACTGAAATGTTTTGACTCCCAAAGCTGGAGTGAGAACCAAGAATATACAGAGAAGCACATCGTCCCATTCACAAAAGCACCTTTTCACACAGTAAATTGGAGAGAAGTAATGAATCATATAAAAAATAGAATAGATGAATCATATAATTAATAATTCAATAGAAATAAAAACAGATTAATGAATAGATATTCGGAAAGAACATAGTTTTTGAATAATACATTAAATGGATGCAGCAAGAAGATTGTAACCTTTGGGCTAGATAGCACTAACAGGTGGCCAGCTTACAAGGGAAGAAATTTTATCTAACTCAAGTTTGAGAAATTAGGTTATCTGAGAAGATCATGAACCATTTGATGACAAGAACTTATATATGACCATGAATTTGATATAGGAGAAACATTGTCTTACATACAGAAAAGATCTTTTGATATTTTCGTCACAAATATAAATTTAATGTCTTCTGTACAAGACAGGCAGACATCTCTCCTGTTGCTCCACTCTCTATTTAGTGTGGCTTTAGCCTATCTAAAATCTGAGGAAAGTCTATGTCTTTCAAAGGTCAATTACATTTTAATTTTTTTCTCTGTGTTCCAAGCTAGGACTTTTTAAAAGGCTTTTTCAGCTATTCGTTTTAACACCTAAATGTGGAACACCAGTTTGGAAATGTCAGTGGCGGAGTGGGTCCATTTGTGGGTTCTGTGATGCTCTTGCTGTGTGGAATTTCATAAGCTGTGCCGGCTGGGCAGCAAACAGGAGGACATCAAAGCAAAATTTCTAAAATACTTTCCAGGCCTTCTATCCCTGTGAGTTTCTCTCCAGCCTTCCATTTATCCCCTCCCATGCACACACTTGTTCATTGTTGAACTCCCTACAGACTGTACTAACTGTTTGGCTCTCACATCAAGCCAAAGCCTCTGCAGAAAAGTAGGGCCAATTACTTGATACTTCTGAATTGGATAAGATTTAGCAGTGCAGTCTAAGAGAGAAGGGAAGGGAAAAGAAGGAGATCTCTCCCACAACTTGTTCCAGTCCCCTGTATGAATCCAGCCTTTTTGTACTTTTCCTGGGTTTAAATAATTCTGTTTCTAAATTAATGCGTTCTTAAGAATGACCAGATTTAGCAGCAGTGGGGGCTGGAAGTTGAAAGAACTGTAATAAGCTCTAGTCACAAATAGAGACACATAAAAGGCAAGGGAAAAGGCTCCATTTTTTCTGTTCCCACTCATTTTCCCAGGATGCCACCTTCCTTTTTAGCAATGTGAGGTCCTATTCCCTCCCTGAAAAGGTGTTACGTCAGTTAGAATTTTTCTTGGGGAGACATCCTGAGTTTGTAGTTGAGGAGGTGAGCCGGAGCTCTGTCTTGCTGCACACTGTTTAAGACACATCCAAGAATGCTGCATCTCTCAGGCTTTTGGGCTGCGTTAGATGAAGTGTTACCAACAGGTCAAGGGAGGTGATCCTTCCTCTCTACTCAGCACTAGTGAGGCTACATATGGAGTAGTGGGTCCAGTTCTGGGCTTCTCAGCAGAAGGGAGATGTGGACATACCGGAATGAATCCAGACCATGAAGTTGATTAGCATATTGGAGCATCTCTCATACAAGGAGAGGCTAAGACAGCTGGGACTTGTTTAGCCTCAAGAGGAGAAGGCTCAAGAGGATCATCTTATCGATGTGTATAAATAACTGTAAAAAAAGACACAGCCAGAGTCATCTTAGTAATATTGAGTAACAGAACAAGAGGCAGTGAGACTGAAACACAGATTTTCTATTTAAGCATAAGAAAAAAAGTTTTTACTATAAAGGAGATTGAACACTGGAACAAGTTGCCCAGAGCAGTTGTGGAGTCTCCATTCTTGGAGATATTCAAACCTGGACTGGGCACAACCCTGAGCAACCTGCTTGAGTTAACCTTTGTCTGAGCAGGACGTTGCACTAGGTGATGTCCAGAGGTACCTTCTCACCTTGACCATCCTGTGACTCATTCTGTGAGCTTGCTCCAAAGCCAGGAGGGGCTCCCAGGCACAGAGGTGCCTGCGTTCAGAGGACAGGGAGGTAGTCAGGGGGAAGGTGCTGCCACAGATGCCTTAAAATGCTGCCTTGTAGGTGGCTGGGGGGACTGAAAAAGTATTTCTCTGAAATGGGTAAGAAGCAGCTGGCTGTAGTTCAAAATGCCATTGATGTCTGAGCTTCCTTCCTGCCTAAGTTTCTTGGCTGCACAGACGAGTGACTTTGGGTCCGGAACATCAGCAGGCACATGAGGTACTGAGTTCCCTTTGGCTTGCTCAGAGCGTAACTGCCTCTAACTAGTAATCCCTTTTTTTGTTGTGGACTAGCTGTGCCTCTGACTAAGGGGCAAGTCTGCCTCTGCTGCTACCTCAAGAACTTTCTTCAATAAGCAGTAGGGGTGGGCTTCTGAGTAGGGAGACATGGTCTTGCTGGAGTAGGCTAAGGAGAGCAAGAGGACTGGGTCACGCTTGATAGTCTGGGACTCTGTTAATGTTTTATTGTTGCCTAACACCTTGCAGACTAGAATAAGAGGAGGCCTGGAAGGCCAAGCTTTAGTACAGCTGACACAGAAAGATGAGACAGGTCTTTGAAATGAGGAGCACCAGGGAGTACCATTAGAGAGCCGAGCATCTGTCTGGAGGCCAGAAAGGATTAGAAGGCTGAAGGAGGTTCCCTTCAATACAGGGACCTTTTATATGACGAGGGGCTTTGCCCGGAGGTGTAGTGTATAAAAGCACAAGTTCAACTCCAGCACAGCTGCAGGGGTGCTCAAGCTCCAAGTAGCAGAAACATCCCCTGCCATGGCATGGTTGGCACGGTGTGTCCGATGAGTTTTTCTCTGTGCGTGTTGTGATGTTCCTGATCCGAGCTGTGGTGTTTCTGCAGCACTCAGCAATGGCCGAGAGCTCAGCCGTGGCAGCAGCAGGGACAGCGGCACCAGCCGTGCTCGATGAGCTCCTGGAGATCACAGCTCAGAGCCTGGTGCGCACCGAGGTGGCCGAGCACTATGAGGTTGTTCGGGAGCTGGGCAGGGGCAAGTATGGCCACGTGATGCTAGTGACCCACAGGCAGAGAGGTAAGGAACGGACTGCGCCCTATGAACTACTGTGCCTGGCCTGCTTTCCACTCGCCAGGGCGCTGGGAGGGCTGACGGCTCCTTTGGGCCAGGCACCAGGCAGGGAGGGTGGGTGGTCCCCAGGGAGACCAGCAGGACAGGGACCTCCCCAGCCAGGGACCATCCCGCTGCCCCCAGCCAAGGGAGCAGGTGATGCCAGGGAGCAGGCCAGAGCATCAGGCATGGTTATAGTGATGAGGCAGGTCCAAGGTCAAGCCAGGAAGTCAATCCACAAGTCAGAATCAGTAGAGTTCGTGGCTAGGCACCTTCACGGGTGTGATATAGCTGGAAAACGGCGCTCTCACCACACAGCTCAGGCAGGAAGTGAAGCCCCAAGCCTGGGTTTAAACGGTGCCCTAAGGGCCATGGACAGAGGGTGTGAGTGGAGGTCCTAGGTGGTCCATTAAGGCCTATGAGTGCCTACAGGGTCCTGACACTGCTCTTCCCCAGTAGTCCCAGCTCGGATTGATGGGTCTACATAGCCTGAATTTCCCTTGCTCTGCCCAGTGCTCCTGTGCATGCACTGACTGGCTCAAAACTCACCAGACCTGGTGTCCACAGGATAAATCCACACAAAGCTTCGGGCCAGAGGCTCCCTGTGACTGTCCAGACCCATGGCTGCTCAGTGCCCTGCATCTGGCTTTGGTGTGAGTGGCTCTCAGGGGAGTCTAACCCACTTTCCCATCCCCAGGGACTCCTATGGCTCTCAAGCTGCTACCCAAAGCCAGCACCAAGCTGCACACCTTCCTGTATGAGTATTGCGTGGCCCTCTCCCTCGCCACCCACCCTGCCATCATTGGCATGTTTGGAATTGCCATTGAGTCCAGCCAGTACTATGGCTTCCTCTACGAACCAGCACTGCACAAAGATCTCATCTCCATCATCAAACCCCGGGTGAGTGCTGCTACAAGGCCATGGGGACCGGGGTTGTAGCGTGTGGCCCTTTGTCAGGTGGGTGGATCGGAGGGAGGGAAATAAAGGCAATGGGCTTTACGCCTCTCTGGAGTCCACAGCGTTGAAACAGCTTCAGGCTTGCAAGACCAGAAACGCAATGCTCCTCCCCAGTGCAGAGCACGCAGGTGAGAGCCCAACTGGCAGGGCTGCCAAGGAGCCCTCCCGATGCCGTAACAGCCTGTCTCCCTCCCTGTGCAGGACGGGATTCCCGAGCCAGCCGCTAAGCAGTGTGCCAAGCAGCTCATCAGCGCGCTGGAGTTCATCCACAGCCGAGGGCTCGTGTACCGTGATGTCAAGCCTGAGAACGTCCTGCTTTTTGATCCCGAGTGTCGGCGCATCAAGCTGACTGACTTCGGGCTTACGCGGCCCAAGGGTACCAAGCTCAAGCTGGTGGCGGGGGTAATCCCCTACACCGCCCCCGAGCTGAGCAACACCACTAATGCCCAGGGGGTGCCCATCGACACCAGCTTGGATGCCTGGGCCTTTGGCGTGCTGCTTTTCTGCCTGCTGACTGGCTACTTCCCCTGGGAGCAGAGCCTGCCGGATGACCCTTTCTTTGAGGACTTCATGCTGTGGCAGGAGACAGGTCTGGAGGAGAACCTGCCCCGCCACTGGAAACGCCTGACGGCTGAGGCTGCCCTGATGCTGCGGAGCCTGCTGGCCCTGGATCCTGCCAAGCGTAGCCCCGTCAGCGGGGCACTGCGTTACGTCGATTGCCCTTGGCGGATGGAGGACAGGAGCAGCGAGGAGGCTGTGGTGAAGCCCTAGAGCCAGCTCCCCGTGGTGGGAAGGGAAGACGGGTCTCACCCTGCAAGAGGCTTTGGGGTCTGGGGCACCACGGTGGCCTGGGCGTGAGAGGCCATGGTGACCCAGAGACCAGCTTCTCTGCAGAACTGTCCCTGGCACCATGGAGCCAGGCTCCTTCCCCAGCTGGTGGTCTTCACCCCATGGCTCAGCGCTGCCCAGTGCCACCTCCGTGTGCTCCCTTTGGGCTTGAAAACACTTCCTTTCCCTTGGGAACATCTCTCTGCGTGTGAAGTATCACTCTCTTCCTGGCCACAGGGACTTCAGGATATTTTCTATGGGCTGCAGCACCTGCTTTGACTCAAAATAGAGCAAAATATGTACTTTTGTGTTTCTGTATGTGGCTCTTTTTCCCTCATAATAAAATGCCTGTGGGGCCCCACTTGCTATGGGAGAGCAGGGGCGTGACAGAGCCTGTGGCCACCTCAGGACAACCTGCGAAAGGCAGAGGACACTCCTAGGTGTTCCTGGGCCTCCACCAGGACCCTTGAAGGGTGGCTTCAGGCCGATGGGGTGGAAATGCTGGGGAGCCCCCAGCATGTGGCCGTGGAGGGTAGCTGGGGAGTGATGATGGCACCGAGAAGGTAGTGGGAACCATGGAGGTGGGCTGCTGGAGAAAGCCACAGGGAACTTCACATTGTAACCTGCTCTCTGCCATGCATTTCTTCCCATTTTCTTGTGTTCAGGATCAAGTGACAGACAGGCTCTTATGCGGTGAGGGTTGTTAGCAGCAGGGGTCTCAGTGTCAGTTTGCTCAGGTGTCCCCCTCTAGTTACCGTCACTCAGGAAAATGGCATTCTGCAAACAGCAACAGCCCTGCTAGAGTACAATTCACCCCTCTCTCTCCTTGACTGGCTTAGATGCATGTGGAAATGTGAAGTCACTGCCATGAGCACCCACATGTAAGATTCAGCTCAGAAGACAGTATCAGTGTGAGGGTGGTCAGCCTGGGCATCACTGGGGAAGGCTAACAGAGGAGCTGTAACCACAGGTTGCATAAATTTATGTGTACAAATAACTCTGGCAAAATTCCTGTAACGATACCTTCCAGCAATCCTACACCACTGCCTTGCTCTCACTCCTCATCCTCATCCAGATTGACTGCGCCCTCCTCATAGAGCCATCCCTGCTCTATACAAGCCCCCACTACCACTTCTTCCCTGCTGCTGTCCTCCTGAATCCTTCAGTCGCAAGGAACCATTTCCAAGACTATCCAACACCAGCCCAAGCACACCTCCTCCCTTGTGTTGCCTTCAGGTCCTAAGACAACATTATTCACAGTCTTTTAGATGACTGGGTGCCCCTGTAGAAGACCTTCCTTCTCCCATTTCCTATTACTATTTTGACCCTTCCTGAGCAACGCACCTCTCCTAATCCCCCAATGTCCTTCTAGGTGCATGTTTTAATCCTGGGAAAAGGTAGCAAGGAGAGAATTAGGAATTAGAAACTATTCTTACTTTGCTACCTCTTTCCAGTCCCCAAGCCTATGCTGTTGGTAATCCCTTCCAGCTCTTATCCTGATACTATTGCTGGAAACATCCCCATCTCAGTTTTCATTCTCAGTGACTTTTTAACTTCTGAAATGCACAATTCCATGACCATACTTTCTAGCATCCCAGCTTTTCTTTCACCTCAGATCCTTTCCTGCACACACTTTTTCGTAGTTCCTCAGCCTCCATCTCTCTTTTTCCAGCTTCTTCTCACCCTCTAGCATTTTACCATTACTTACCTCCCCCACCGACACTCCATTTCTACTACCCACCGCCTGGTAAACACCTTTCACTCATTCCTCTCTCAGCAACATCACCTCCATACTACTCTTTTGTACTTTTCCTGCTCTCTACATCACTTATCCTTTGTGTCTTCCTTCTGACTCCCCAACTAGTATCATTCTCACCCTGTTCAAGATACAGTTTTCTTCTGTCTGCTTCTACCTGTTAAAATCTTTCATTACCAAAAAATGTAATAAAGGCTGCTCAACTCTGGTCCACTGAGAGTTGACTTTAATTACTCTTTGATTACTGTGGGAGTAGCAGAGGAGTGTTAAGGTACAAACACAGTTTCTGTATTTAAAGTGGAGAAGCCTGAAGACCAATGGATCTGTAGATCAGGTAACTGACAACTATCTAGTGAAACGTAGTGGAAAATCTGATGCAGATGCTTACCAACAGAGAATTATAGAACAGGAATGCGACACTCAGCATTCTGTTTGATAATAAAGTTATGTTTGATAAAGTAAATTCATAGTGTTAATGCTACACAATTTTTGTGAGGCATGACCTATTGATGTAAAGAAAATTACAGTATGCTGTATTGACTAAGAAGATGTACTGTGCAAAGTCAATAAAGCATACATTAAGTGAATTCAGACTTGGCATTAGGAAGCATTTCTTTACCAAGAGGGTGGTCACACTGGAGCAGACTTCCTAGAGAGGTGATTGATGCTCCAGGTCTGTCGGTGTTTAAGAGGCGTTTGGACAGTGCCCTTAACAACATACTTTAACTTTTGGTCAGCTCTAAAGTGGTCAGGAAGTTGTACTAGATGATCGGTTTAGGTCCCTTCCAAGTGAAAGAGTCTAGTCTAGTCTGTTCTATTCTATTCCAGCAACCTGGTCTAGTGGGAGGTGTCCCTGCCCACGGCATTGGGGTTGGAACTCGGTGATCTTTAAGGTCCCTTCCAACTGTAACAATTCTATGAGTCTATTCTATTCTATTCTATTCTATTCTATTCTATTCTATTCTATTCTATTCTATTCTATTCTATTCTAATCAATATGCGTAAATAGCCATGGGAGGGTATGCAAATAACGCAGCCAGAGTCTTTGCAGTGGTACTGGGTGACAGGAGAAGAGGCAATGTGTGCAAACTGAAATGCAGGGAATACCATTTAAACATAAGAAAAATGGCTCTATGGTGATGGTGGCCAAACATTGGAACTTTGTCTGTGGTGTCTCTGTCTTTGAAGATTTTCAAAAGCTGATTGGACAAGGCCCTGGTCAACCTGCTCTAGCCGTTTCTGTTTTGAGCAGGAGGTTGGACTAGGCAATCTCCAGGGGTCCTGTCCAGCATCAACTATGCCATGATTCTATGACTTTTTTCCTTTTGAGGACACTCTGTGTTGTAGCTGGAAATGTTTGGGGCTCGCAGTATCTTTGCTTTGGAACTGCTCAGCATGACATTCAGTGGTCTCAGCATGGCTGGGTGCAAGGTGCAAAACTGTCTTGACAAGAAAGGATTAGCACGATTTCAGGGTTTATTCCAAATTAAGGCAAACCTGAACTGGTGGAACACTGACATCCTTGGGGAAACAGATCAAACCCTCCAATTCCAACAGGAGCAAGGCTGTTTTGTTGCAGGAGCCAACCATGCCAATGACGATCAGGGGATTCAGTGCTGCCTGACAAAGATGATGTGACAGAGGCTGTTGGCTGTGAGCAGTGGTGAAGACCAGGACCATTTCTCTGTCTCCTTTATTACAGAGCCTTGAGACTTTGGCAGAAGGGGTTTCTGCTGAAAAAAACGTTGTGTGATACGTGGCGAAGTGGTGGAACCAGCACTGTGACTGCATCATGCGTGTGATGGTGGTGCGGAGAGGGTTACAATGAAGTAAGCACAGCAGTGAGCACAGCGGCAAAAGCCCTGCCTTGAGCCAAGTGCCCCGCCTAGGCTCCTTTTCTCAGTGGATTAACCATAATTGCTGCTGGATTTCTTAAATCAATGAATAAACGGACCTGTTGAAGCCTATCCCCAGGGGGTCTGAAAAAAGATCTGCTTGTCCCCATCACCCCCGTAGCAGCTGTTGGGAGAGGCTGAACAGGAGGGAGCTGCGTGCAAACACGCTGGCCCTTTGCACGCCCAGCTGCCGGCTGCAGGAGGGCTGGACGGGTGCCCACCACCGTAAAGGGCAACATTTCAGCTAATGTAGGCACAAGGTATGGGGTGGATCTGGTGTCGTCCCCAAAGAGGCATCAGGTGGCTCCAAAGGGGAGGGAAAGAGGTGGTACTTCACTCCTCTCCGGGATGGAACGAGGAGATAAATCGGGTAAATTACAGAGCTCGCTGCACTGTGAGAGTTCTGGCTGCAGCGACTGCGGTCCAAGAAGTGTGAATCCAGGCCCTAGTGCCCTGGTGCCTGCAGCACTGCCTATGCAGGCTGGGAGCATGGATCCCATGGCCTCTGGTGGAATGTGTGGTCTACGATTCTGGCTACCACTGTGCATTTCACTATGGATTCTGCTCCCTCTTCTGCACTGCACACTCCACGTGGCTCCTGAATAGCCACGCTCAGCAGCACTCTGGGAACTGTGATGCGGACTGGAGCCTGAAGGGTTTAGGGAAGGCACAGGCCAGCACTTTGATATTGCAGGGGTGATGGGTTGAGCCTGGATCCATTAACAGGACAGATTCCTTGGTCATAACACTCCTTCTAGTTAGGAAGCATAGGTGGGAAGCCGTGGAAGTGGAAGCTGTTTGCTAGGCAGAGACCTGAAAATGCAGGCAGATATGAAAGTCATCGCCCCACGTCATGACAGTGGTCAAACAGTGCCACAGATGAGTCATCTCAGAGTTAAAATGTTGATTGTTGAAGAGAACACTTTGGCAAATTATTTGGGCTAACTCAGGTCAGCAATGTCCCCAACATATAGACTGTGTTGTTGTGCTGGCTAGGCTCGGGACATAAAAGAGAGGGTAGGACCAGGTTGGGTAGTGGGGTCAATGTTATCTCCTCCTTCTACAGGAAGACTACTGAAAGTTGCTCTATTAGACTGGGTGACCTGGTGATCAAAGGCAGGGCAGAGGTCCAGCCTTCAGGACCTCTCCAGTTAGACTTCTGGTGTCATCTCTAGAAGCTTGCAGCATAAAATATTCCTTCTGCAGCATATGATATTCCTTCTGCCTTGCTGACTCTGACACTATGATGCTTCCATGCTTTCTTACTTAAACCCTGTTAAGTATCATTACTAGGTCTGTGACTGAAGTTTCTTAGGAAGAGTAATAAAGGGGTACTTCTCCGTATTCCCCAGAGTTCCCTCATAGCCTTGTCTCCTTAACAAGACCCCATGCTCACCATCCTATGTGACCTTCCCACTTTGCACACAGAGGTCTTGAGGCTGCAGAGGGACTGAGCACCAGATCCCAAAAATGTGTGGGGAAAGCATCTCAGGCCAGGAAATATGATAGGGTAGATGCAAGACTGCATAATGACTGTGCCTGCCTCCTCCCACACTGCTTGTTCTTGAGTTTTGACTTTCATTTAAAAGACTAAGCAGGCCAGAGCTTTGATAAAAACCACAAAATATGACCCTATTGTGAACAACTGTCCTTCTGAGTACAGGGATGGAAAGAGATAGTAGCTGGGGGATTAAGATGGTGGGAATTTGTCACCTTTCATTCTTACTCACGTAGGGGCATGTTGGCGATAACTGCAACCCAGCTGATGTCTTCTACAGCTGCCTGTAGGTGGGAAGCCATGAGAAGTCATAAAGCCCTGTTGTCATGCCAAAGGACAAAGAGCTGCAGGATTGAAATTGGCTGGATCAGAAGACACTTGGTGCCTGACTGGGAAACATGCAATAGCTCAGGGAGTTTCAGCTGTTAGACTTTATTTTTTTTCCTCTATACTGCATCCCTGAGTGGAGGTGCATGAACTAGAGGGAAATGTCCTAGACAGAGAGATTAAAGGAACTTCCTCGGTGTTTTCCACATCCTGTAGCTTCTGTCGCAGAGTACCTTGCTACCTGTAGTATGACTTTAATTCTCCTTGTGCTTTGTTGGGCTATCTGTGTCAGTGCTGACCACAAGAAGAGGACTGACCGCTATTAAACCTCATAATGATTCTCTGGTATCCTAGGCTTCCCTACTGACCCATCCAAGGTCTGACAGCCAGCCATGCCAACCAATAGGCTGGCCTTGCCCATATACAGGCCTGCCTGTTGCTCTGTGTGTACTTGTTTTGGTTTTTTTCCCCTGGGCTGACCGGCAGCTAGGCATGTTTATAAGCCCTGTGCCTTGGCCCAGCTTTGTGCAAGAGAGGGAGGAAGGGGAATTTGGCCCGACCCAGAGTGGTGACAGAAGATGGTCACAGTTGTCACACGGACTAATTGCACTTCTAACCCTTCAATGCTGTTTACAAGCTGCCCCTCATCAAGGACTCGTGTCTCTGGCTGTCTCTGGTGTCTCAGGGTGGAATCACACAAGGCTCCTGCTCCCACTCTGAGCCCTGGTAGCCACCTTCTATGTGCTAACCCTGACTGAGTGCAGCTCCCACCTGAGCTTTGCTGACAGATTTCTTAGGGGGTAGTGAGAAAGACGATCCCTGACCAAACAGATTTATTTAAAAATAAATGAGGTGCTTAGGAGAAAATTTACCCTAAGTGATATAACAGCCTGGTTTTTAGTTTGTACCTGACATCTAGCTATATAGAGCTGGCTTCAGGCAAAGCAGTCATGTTACCATGATTACAGGCTGCTGAGAAGTCTGCAAACAGCTGCTTGAGCCAGCAGCTCTGAGTCCTCTGTCCTTGTCCCCAGAGCTGCTCTGCGTCTGCCTCAGCCGGTTACCTTCCCTTCCACTGGCTAAGTAGGAGATGGACACAGAAAAAGGACAGCAACCCACGGATGTTGGCTGACATCTGCTGAATCTGCTCTCTCCAAAGTCAGGTAGGGAAAAAGCAACAGCTTTCACATCCCCTTGTTCTGCCATTAACACTTGTTGCAGCTGCCACTCTGCCTTGTCCTCTTCAGGACAGTAAATCTTGCCGAGATTGCCAAACACAGAGCTAACTCATAATTGACTTCCCCAGAGGCATCCTGGGCAGGCTTAACTCCTGACAAATCCTTCTGCAGAGCCTCTTTCTGCTTTATCTTGCACCCCTCTCTGAAACTACTGGATAACTTCTGGCTGCTCAGCCCTCTTGGCAAGAACCAAAACACATTTAATTGCTTGCACTTTTATGATATGCTAAGTGATGTGTCACCTACAGGCCAGTTCCCCGAGGCTCATGGGTGTGGATGTGCTTACATGCCCAAACCCCTGAAACTGAGCAAGATGAGCAGGTGGCAAACCTCCATACCTTTGGACAGGTCAATACAGATTGAGTGTAGGAATTCTACTGTACACCAGATTTACACGGTGGATCTGACCACAGACAGACACAAGACCGCCCTAGCCCAGGACTCATAGTGTTATTGCATACAGCCACATGTGTATCATGGAGGGCTGGCAGCTGTAGTTGTGCTATGCTCAAAGGTATAGGTCACCCTATCTGGGTAATACCCACCTTGTCGTCAGTTTATCATTCACTGGACTCCTTGCTCTGCCTGCATTGCACCCTGCGTGGGTGGTGAGAGCTGCTCCATGTATCTGAGGATTTGGCATCGTTAACAGCGCTTGTGCTGCTATGAACTAACATCCCTCATGCTGAAGAAAGGCATTTATCAGGGACTTCTTTCCTCCTTCAGGTCCTGAGGAGCTCTCAGGGATCTTCCTTGTGTAGTACTTGTGTAGGAGTTACTTTTCTCTCCCTTTCTCACTCTTTGCTCCATCTTTCTCGCTCCTTCAGCCCTGTTTCTGCATCATTTGCCCATCCACTATTTACCATCATGTGGGTCATCCTGCTGCAAAAGAAGTATCCCTTGATACAAAACCCTGGAAGACTTTATGCTGCCAAGAAGCAATACAGGGTGCTCAGTGTACAACTCAACGGCTCCTTTCACCTGGCTGGGAGAGGTACCACTCTCTTTCACTCATGACTCATTTGAATGCTCATTTCCTTGCACCACTGACCCGGGAAGCTGTAGCAAGAAGAGGCATGCACTTATGTCCTCAGGTTCCCCTCCCTCATATCCATACTGCTCAGAGAACTTCAGAGAAGGCTGCTTCACTTTATGCAACCAGGACTGGTTATCACTCATCTAGAAACATAAGAAAACACTTGCATGAAGAACAGCTGCTGGTTGGGTACTGCTGGTTGCAGGAATGGACTTCAGCAGGCAGGTTGTGTGGCTTCTATTCCCAGCACAGGAGGAGGTTAGGGCAGAGGGAACTGGACATCCCAGTGAATCTGTGCTTGTCTTTGAGGGCAGCCATTGCCAATCTCTGTTTGAGTTTACTGTTGCTGGGCTAATGCAGGAGATGCTTAACTGATTGGTCCCTTCTGTGTTGCCCCATAATGGAAATCTGTGGATTAAGCGGGAGCCACAATAGGCAGTGATTCTGCTCTGCCTCTGAGCAGCCTGCCACCCTCCCACTGGTTCCTGACTGCACAAGTCAAGAACTGGATAGGGCTGTCAGAGACCTGGCTGTAACAGGATGCCCCTGTATTTTCCTTTCCTTCCGTCACTGTGGGAGAGGCATGAGTTTACGGCACGTGGTATGTGAGGGCTGCCAGGTGGCACTGACCAAAGGAATGATGGGACCTCAAGAGGAGAAGATAACCAGCTGCCCATTGCCAAGGATCAATTTGATTCAATGGGTGGAAACCTCACTGAGGAAAAATTTAGATACAGAGCAAAGTCCTGAGCTGTAACTCAGGTCATCCAGCAGACTGAAGCTGGGAACAGTATTCCATAATCTTGACTTTGGGTCTCCTTAATCAGCAGACATATCTCTGCATTCCCCGAGTTTGTCAAAGAATCGGAAGTCCTGACCCTTGAGTTCTCATTTTCCTTTCCACCCCTTCCCTTCTTCTCCCTCCCATCTCTTGGATTTCAGCTTGGGACTACATTCTTCAAAGCAAAAGCCTTGACTTCCTTCTACCTTGCCTTCAGTTTACAATTCACTGGACTCCTTGCTCTGTCTGCATTGCAGTCACGATCGCTTTCCCATTGTGTGTGCCAACACCCCACTGCCTCCAGAGGTCAGAACCAATATTTCTTGTTTGCTCTCACTACTGTGTGATTTCAGCCAATGTATGAAGAATTTCAGTGGGGCTTTCTGTGTTTCACCACCTCAGTCCAGCGGCAGACTGTAGCCCTTCTCAGAGTTCATCCATAGATCTGGCATGAGTCTCTTCCCATGGAGGGCAGTAATGAGTCTCACAGCTCTGGAAGACAATTACTTTGGTGCGTACGTAGGACTTACGTACAGTTTGATCAACGCTATATCGGGACTCCCCTGGAAGTCTCTGGGATGGCCATATTCTCTACCTAAGATGTTGATCTAGACACTGAAACATTATCAGTTGGTCTGGGCGCAGCAGGAGCTGCCTGGCAGGCTCTCCAGGACAGTCCAAAATTCCCAACTGGAGACTCCTGTAGCAATTGCTCAAACACTGATTGTGAAGGTGGCTAGGAGCTCAGCTGATCTCAAGTCAGTCCACTATCTGAGATCAATCCATTGCCTCATCTATACAGCTGAATAGCTGAGGAGTTCCTGGGCCACCAGAGGAACGATGAATGGTTTAAGTATGCTAGGTGTGGATACAGACAGAGGCCAGCCACCCAGCTGCACAACACTTATAACTCTCGGACAAACCCAAGTTTCATACTTGCAACTTAAATTCCATATCTCTTGCCACAGACCAAACCATTGTAGAAAGAATTACATGAAAGTTTAAGTTGGTCTCATTCAAAGACGTTAGCATTTTGTGGTAGCTGCAATCATTTTTGCTGGGCTGAATGGCTGANGCCAGGATGCTGTTGGCCTTCTTGGCCACCTGGGCACACTGCTGGGTCATATCCAGCCGGCTGTCCACTAACACCCCCAGGTCCCCAGTCTAACAAAGATAGCTGTCTGCACAACCTTGCACAGTATTTCCACAGAAGCAAAATATTTGGGGCATTTCAGTTGCTGGAGTTGCATTCCCAATGAAAGAAAGGCAACAGCTCTGGTAGTTCCTTTCCAGGAAAGGAGGAGAGTAGCAGGTCAGGAGCGGTTGGATTGGGTTGGATTTCACATCCCTGCTTCTAACCTTTCAGCTTGTTCTTAAGATCTGAGGACAATATCATGGGGAAATCACTGTTTTCCCATAGGTAATCCTAATCAGATGATGGTAAAGAAAGAGAAATGGAAAACTCTTTGCTAGAGATGAGGAACCTTTCCTTACCAAGAGCAAAACTAGAACATCTATAAGGCAGGCTCACTTTACGACGGATAGTATTCCACTGCCTTTTCTGGCTTTTCCCTTTATTCCACAGCTTCATGGGATGTTGGCAGAAATTTCCATGCTCATTCACAAAGCTGTTGCTTTGCAAATCTCCCCCATTAGCCTTAGCTTCATTGTCTTTGTGATTCAATCATGTATTTACTTCAGTGATAAATCTGCCCACCATTTCATTGCCACATCATTTTGTTGCACTTAGGAACCAAGGGCAACTCCCTGTCAGCCTGCAGACAAGGGAAGAGTTTATGTAAACGCATTTGCTTAGATTAAAAGACTAAAACTCACCTTTCAGTATAGCTTGTCAGGCAAGCACTAACACACGGATCATGTCTGGGCAGTCACTAAAGAAGTTAGTTTCTTGCCTGTGTCCTGGGGCTGCAAAGAAGCATTTAAGAACAGAAAATCACCCAATACATGGCTTGAGACAGTTTCCTCAGCCTCAGAGCTGAGAATCAATTGGATTGTCTTCACATCCCCACATTTTCTCTCCTTATAGTGCTGTTGAGTAGGCTAATGATTAGTGAATAGCTATAAACAGTTCCTGATGAAGGGCTTTATAGCCTTCTCAAACTCGCTTTTTCAGGCCTGCAACTTTGCCATGAGATTTAGTTCCATTATTACGCAGAGAAGATAAATGTACACATTATCTGTCAGTCAGTGAACTGTACGCAAGATAAATTCAACATGCCTGGATTAGGGGCTGGTAAAGTTTGGCAACTCGTAAACTGGGATACATGTAAACAGTTTCCTTCACATCCTTTCTGTGTCCTTGCTCCATGACGGAGCACAGCCTGGGCGTGAGCTGCTACTGGCCACTCAGGTCCTGTCTTCCACAGGCATCCTGGACAGCAGGACCATCTTTGGTCAATCAGGATTCGGACAATCAGGACAGCAGGGTTGCTGAATTAGCTTCTCTGTGTGCTTGACAAGACATCTGTGGCTTCACTTAAACCCTCATAGGAGCTAGCCCGTCTTCCTTTAATGACCTGGAGCAAAGCCTACAGGTCAGGTTTGGAGGTAGGGATTTTAATCTCACACGGCACTGCTGCTGATGTGCAAAGGTCCTGTCCTCATTCTGCCTCATCCTCTGAGCAATTTCTTGGAAAAAAGTGAGATCTGGTTTTTGCAATACCTTAAAGGGACTGTTTCACTACAGGGATTCTCATTACCACACCTCAGTCCCTCGTATGCTCTCACTGCTGCATTGCAGTAGCTGAAGCTTCCAGCGCTGGGAGGGTGCCAAGGATTCAAACACCCATACCCACTAACCCCTGCCTCAGGAATCCAGATTTGCTTGGGACTTAGTAACATGACCTGTTTTCCACCAGCTCTAAACTGCTCCCTCCAGAACTGAGTTTCATCTCCTCCCCTGCTTAGTTTCAGCCAAGAAATGAAATCACTGCTGAACATCCACTGAACTTTGTTGCCCCTGTTAGCTTCTGTCCGTCTACTTAAAACCAATAATACTCAGCGCTCAGCTTTGAAAAAGGCACATCTCTGCTTATGTTCTCTGCTCTCCCTAAAGGAGCCTGAGGGTACATACTTTTTTATTAGAAAAAGAGAAGAAATTGCTGCAAACTTTCTTTGTCAAGGAAGAGAAGACAAGGCTGTGCTGATCTGTCCATCTCCTGGGCACTCGCATGTTGGCAGCACAAAGGAGCAAGAGAGAGCTTGATCCAGATCCTGAGGAATCAGAATTGGAGCTCCCATAGGATTTGTGGCAGTAGCTTTTCTTAGGGAGTGAGTCAACACAGCTGACAAGCAAGGCAGCGTGACAAGTATTAAGAGGATGTGCCACTGCAACCTTGTGCTGAAGTTACTCAGCAAAGGATCTTCCCTAAATGGGTTTTCAGTCGTTTCAGTCACTCCTGCTTTCCCAGCTCTTGCCACACATCTCCTTCCGTCCCTCTGAGCTCGTTCCCAGTCACTAGCACTCACACTCACTTAACCTTAGTGCTGCCCTTAAATCAAAGCCAGTGCTGGAAACTTGCCTTTCCCAGCCTTTGGCCTTCTTCCAATTACAAGAGACGTGTTAATGAGAAGACTTCATATCTAGCCGTCTAGTCAAGGCACTTGCAAAATACCAGCCAGCACGGTAGCTGGATGTGAAAAACAGGAAACCAGCTAATGTCAGCTCAGACCAAGACTCAAATTCAAACAGCAGCAGAGAGCAGGGAGAACTGACGACCACCTGGAGCGAGCACATGAAAAGATGGTTCTACGGTCCTCGGAAAACCCAGCTGAGTGTGAGGACTGTCAGCTCCCGCCAGTGGGTTTCGAGGACACATACCTGGCAGCAACCAGCAGAGGAGTCAGTGGTGTACGCGTGGGAGAAAGGTCAGGAGATTGCAGAGGGCTTTTCACTTGCGAGCTGGGTGATGGGAACGGTCAGTGAGTGATGAATATGAGCAGCTGGCAGAGAAGTTCACCGCGAGACAGTCCAGTTAGAGAGCGGGAACTCAGCAATTTTAATGTTGGACAGGTTTTTTACGATACTCTGAGAACTAGGTGCCATAAGGCACATAAATCAAAGCAGCTTCTTGAAACTGAGACAGTCTAAGGCCCTGATGTATTGAGATCAGAGCAGCTGAGGTGACACTAGATAGTCCCCCCTGTGTACATGGGCTCTGTTTGTGCCAGGAAACCACTCCCTCCTGATCTGGAGCGTAAAAAAACCCCGACATTTTTGAGGAATCAGCTTGGCTACTTACGAGTTTTAGAGAAACAGACAGTTTTCTTCACATGGTGTAAAAAGGCACTATGCTGTTTCAGAAATCACAAAATCTTTAAATTCAAACCAGAGTTTTAAATATTTAAGTGGTATATATTTCAAATGAAATGTGAATTCAAGAAAATCTTTTAAAGACTGTTAATTTGCTATGCAGGTAATAAAAAGATTTAAAGAGGGAAAGCAATTCTGCTTCAGTGGCATATCTGTAAATTTTAATGAGTTAAAGCTTTTCTGCTTATTGAAGTGGTACAATATTGACCCAAATACAAAGCAATTTCATTTGTTTTCTGCCAGAAGTTAGGGTATAGGAAGAATGTCTCTTCCTGTAACTTTGGACTGTGTTCTAGGAAAAGAGGTACATTTAAAGGCCTTTTCAAAAGTCTTAGGCAGCTACATAATTTTGACAATTGCCTTATGAGAATTAGAAACAATCTACCAGTTCACCAGTGTTAGCCAGTTATTCCTTGTTCTTTAAATCAGCTTCTTTTATGTACAACACAAAGTTTGAAAATCTTGCCTCAAGATACTTGGATACAAGTACGTTGCCTCAACGTACTTGGATAATAAGAATGCCTGTACCACATCAGACAAAAAGTCTAATATAATCCAATAGCCCGTCTCTCAAAAAAATAAAGATAAGATCAGGGCAAGTATGTGGTGATAACTCCTCAAAGACACTTTCCAGCTCTCATCAGATTTTGACTTAAGAGGAGCCTGCAGACAGGTGGCAACTTTAAGTTTCCTTGAGGTTCCCCAGCTTTCCTTTGCTCGCTCCACCTTTGCTTGCACAGCAGGAGAGCTGTCATCCCACTGTCCATCCCAAAGAAGTAAGGACTCCTTCAATGGCCTTCTGAGGTGCTCCTTACAGATAAGTTCTCCTCCAGAGCTCCTTGACATCACTGTACCCAAGCAAGAAAAGCACAGCTCGTCCAGCCACAGTGACCAGGGTCACTGAAGAGTAAAGATCACCAGGCAAATCCAACTTGACAAGGCAAGTCTAAGGACAAACCATGAAGTCAAACCAGCATCTGTATCAGCAAGGCACAGGCATAGCTGAAGCACAGCTCAGGCAAAGAGCAAGGGCATGGGCCTGAGCTTAACTGCAGCTCTGGAGCAAAAGCAGGAGGGCTTCTCCCTGCTCTTTCTCACCCCCAGCATCTTCCCCAGCTGCCTGATTCCAGGTGGCACGGGTGTGCCATGCCAGAACTGGCCTTCACCACAAGTAGCCAAACCCCTGGGACAGAGCGCGCTCAGGGCCCCGACAGCAGCATCCCATGCCCAGTGAGCACCCAGACAGCAGAGAGCTGGCAGAGACCTGTGTCTCCCAGTGCCGGTGCTGCTGCCGTTCAGCACCGCGGGGCGGGAGCCTCTCCGTGACACAGCTACTGGTCCCAGGTAGCTCGGGGGGGAATCTCATGAGGATGCAAATTGTAGTGCACGTACATCCGGCAGGTACTGCAGGGTCCACATCTTACAGAGAACATACTAAAGCTTTGCCCCCTTCCCTCCCACCCCTGTCATTAGAGTTTAGCAAACCGAGTCTCCTGTATCACAGAGATGAGTTGTTTACAAAGCAAACACCGTCAGTCCATTTAATTGGCTCTTTAACATAGTGAGAAATGTTCCCTGGCAGAGAGTTCCTGGGAAAGCCTCCAAGATGTGAAATGGAGAGGTACTTCTATGCAGGGAGGACAAACAAGGCTAGTCTCCCAGACCCAAACCTCGCAACTGAATCATCCCTCCTTGGATGATGGTAAGAGGCTGGGGGTGTAGTAACCATCCCCACAGCCAATATAACAGTAATTTTTTAAGTGTGAGGGACGGTCGTGCCATTCTGCCGCAGAGGGGAGCAGCTCCCATGGTGCCTGCTTTTCTGTACAGCTGTAGCACAAAGACATACAGCCCGGGGAGGGCTGGAGCCAGTCGGCTTAGTTTAGGTAGGTCTGGGTCTAGGTAGCCTAATATCCGGGTGTCTTGATATAACAGAGAGCTGGCAGACCCACATGTTAGCCAGACTGCTGGACTTGCTCCACTTAAGACCCTGTCTGCTGTTGCTTGGAAGCTTGTCTGATCGGATCCTTCAGGCAAGAACCGCTCACGTTACGAGGCATCTTTCCCCATGGGGAACACCGTCAGAAGCGATGAAACAACAGGGTGTTTTCTTTTCCTAAGCAAAGGAAAAATAACTCTGTATTAAAAAGTGTCAGTCTGCAGAGAAACAGGCATGTCGCCTCACAACTGCTTCTTCACCCTATTCCTGAAAAAAAAATCCACTCAGATTTCTCTGAATGACCGCAGCGCACCCCAAGCCCAGCCCCGGGTGCAGGGCACCCCCCGCCTGCTGCCGGCCGGCTGTGGCCGGGAGGGACGGAGAGGACTCTGCCGGCCGAGCTCCCGCCGCCGCGCCTCCTGTGCACCTTGGGTCAGCGTGGAGGTGCGAGAGATGGGAGAAGGAGCCCAAGCCCAGGAATGCAGCAGGAGAGACTAAGAAATAAGGTTGGGAAAAGCTGGCTGGTAACAGGGGAACTAGAACGAGCGGGATGAAGAGGCAGGGCCAGGGTAAGTGCCCTAGGATAGTGTGGGAACTACAGGAAGGATGGGGAGGGACTCTTCATCAGGGAGCGTAGCAATAGGATGAAGGATAATGCTTTCAAACTGAAACGGCATAGATTTAGATTAGGTATTAGGGAGAAATTNGGCGCTGCGCCAGTGCTGCCCTCCCGCGGTGCACCTCCCTTTTTCCTTGGAGTCAAGCAGGCAGGGACGGTGCCCCCCAGCCCCAAGCACACGGCTAGGCGCGGCTTTTGTGTCCCGACGGTGACAGACCCACCATGATTAATCCGCCTGTCATTATTCAGAGGCGTGTCCTCTGGTTGGTTTGAGCAGAGGCCACAGCACAAAGTCACAGCGCTGGTGTTCCCACTGCTCTGCCGGAGCACAAATCCGACTGCTCCTGCTGGGAAAGCGACCACTCTGAGCTGTGCTGCTTTCGTTAATTTGGCTTAACACTTTTCAGTCATCACGCTGGGATGAAAGTCATTTGTCTTCCATTTGCCTCTATGCGACAATTACTGACAGCGCTAACGCTATGCATTTGTTACGTGGAAGAGCAGAAGTACCAGCCTCCTGTTCTTACAATTTTATCCAAGTTCCATCACCAAGCTTCAGAATTTCCATACTAAGATCCTGTTAAAGATTAAAAAATACTTATACGCAGGACAGCAGTGCACAAAATTTTCATTTCTGTAAGTCAGATCAGCAAAACTACATGATTTCACAAATTTATAAATAAATTGTCCTGTGTTCCTAGAGGCTTCTGAATTAGGCAGCAGTTTAGTCACAACCTGACCTTGGAAGAAAACAAAACCCCCAAACCAACACACCACCACCCAATTCTGACCAGCTAATCTCTGCTCATACAGTCTTAGAAACGACCAGCACATCATGCCGAACATCTGTCCCGTGTTCCTGACTGTAACCTCCAAGTTGGTGTGAACCAACCCCACAGACCACCTGCAGAGCAGCAGCACAGCCTTTCTTTCTGACCCTCCAGCTGCAGCGGTGCCTGCACAGAGCCCTCCCTCCTCCTCCTCCTCCACATCTCCTGGTCAGGGCATGCAAAAGCAGAGCAGTGAAGTGGTCTGCAGCACTGCCCATTTCTTCTTGGCATCTCACATTTTAAAGGAGACAGGGTTTCTAAGCTATGCCGAAAGAAAGTGTAACTGAAGTTGACAGGTGAAGCTTTGAAATGATTTGGTAGTGGGATTCATGGGTGCAGACAGGACAGATCATAGAATCATAGAATCGATGAGGTTGGAAGGGACCTTTAAGATCATCAAGTCCAACCATTAACCTGCCCTGACAAAAACCCCTTCTAAACCATGTCCCTAAGTACCTCATCTACCCTTTTCTTAAACACCTCCAGGGATGGTGAATCCACCACCTCCCTGGGCAGCCTGTTCCAATGTTCAATAACCCTTTCAGTGAAAAAATGCTTCCCGATATCCAACCTAAACCTCCCCTGACGTAACTTGAACCCTACTGGCTCTGCCTGGGACAGAGATAATTTTCTTCACAGGATACAGTGCTGTACTTCAGATTTGTGACCAAAACAATGCTGAACACACGCTGATGTGTTAGCTATGGCTGAACGGTGCTTGCAGAGCACCCAGGCCACCTCCGCTTCCCCCTCTGTCCCCGAGCCCAGCACGCAGGCTGGGGGAGTGCAGGAGGTTGGGAAGGGGCAGGACGAGGCAGGTGACCCCAACTAAGGGAATCCGTAGCCCATGCCGTAGCCCATGCCGTGTGGCCACACTCAGCAGGAAAAGGCTGGGGGAAGGGAGGAAGGAGAAGACATGCTGAGTTTTGGTGTTGTGTCTTCCTAAGAAACCATTAGATTTAACAGAGCCCTGCTTCCCTGGAGATGGCGGAACACCTGCCTAATAATGGGAAGCAGTGAATGGATTCCTTATTTTGCTTTGCTTGAGTGCGTGGCTTTTAAACTGTCTTAATCTTAACCCACGAGTTTTCACTTGTTACCCTTCCCATTCTCTCCCCAATCCCCACAGGACAGCAAGCAGCTCTGTGCTGCCACGCTGCCTGCTGGGGTTACTCCACAACAGGGGCAGGAGTTGAAGGGAAAAATTAATAAAACACGAGTAACTTTTCTCACTTCCTTACTACCACATGTACAACCTCACAATCAGGTGGGAGGGGTACATTAGTACTATTAAATCATTCCCTTTTAAGTCCTAGCTACACCCCTTTTTTGTGTTACTGAACAAAGGGATGGCTCAAGAGCCAATGTATTTATGGGATTTTAGACTCACGATTACAGCANCTTTGCTTGAGTGCGTGGCTTTTAAACTGTCTTAATCTTAACCCACGAGTTCTCACTTGTTACCCTTACCATTCTCTCCCTAATTCCCCACAGGACACGTGCTGCCACGCTGCCTGCTGGTGTTACTCCACAACAGGGGCAGGAGTTGAAGGGAAAAATTAATAAAACACGAGTAACTTTTCTCACTTCCTTACTACCACATGTACAACCTCACAATCAGGTGGGAGGGGTACATTAGTACTATTAAATCATTCCCTTTTAAGTCCTAGCTACACCCCTTTTTTGTGTTACTGAACAAAGGGATGGCTCAAGAGCCAATGTATTTATGGGATTTTAGACTCACGATTACAGCAGTAAGTGGATTGAGAATGCCAGACTTCAGCAGCAGTAAAGCTCATTAACTGTGCTGCCCACTGAACTGCAAGTAAATGAAGCTCATTTGGGAAAAGGCAGAAGAATAACAAAGAAAAACCCCAGCACTCACTTTCTAATGGCAAAAATAAAGCTTTGCAGGATTCTTCCTCAAAATAGTTCTGGAAATATACTTTATTATATAAGCAGTCCGGGAACTTTGCCACTATAGAACTTGTTCCTTCCACCATTCTTTCTCTATTGACAGTCACCGAAGGCTTCTGTTCGACTCAAGTATATAATCATAGCAAATAGTTAGAGAAGATCTGCGAGCTAACAGCCATCGGTAAAAGTCTCCTCTGCCCAAAACTTTGAAATGATGCACATGAAATGTAATGCAAGTAATGTTTGTATTTTCAAGACTTCTCTATCTTTTGAAGTCTGTCAAAAAAATGGCACTTTAGTTCTAACCTACCACTCGATTCTTGCTAATAATTTCACAAGCAAGACACCTTATTAGTAAATCTTACTCTACCATTCCAAGATCGTGCTTGTGACTTACAAAGTAAAGGCACTAAATTGCGGTGGCACTGACAAAACCTTTGGGAAAAAAATCCCACCTGGTTGATTTCCCCCCATCCCTGAAAAAATTCCTCCTTGCACCTGAGTCAGGAACACACTTAAAGGGTAGCACAAGGGATCTGATACATTTAACATATGAGAAGAATTACTGGAGGCTATAATAATTTTCTGCTTGCTTCACAGCAGAGCAACAGACCTCTTAAAATGAGAGCATGCGGGCTTTGCTCACAAGCAGCCAAGGGAGTTAGCTGCAGGCACAATGGAAAAGGATCAGTGGAATTTTATTACTGCATTATCAAATTTTTTGGGGGGCTATATATTCAAGAAGTGTTTTCTATGAATATTCACACCTGGTCTAAGCAAAGATGCAACGACA
>VXBO01012991.1:432983-445300 GCA_013400135.1 Rhinoptilus africanus | reverse complement strand
GGCCCTGACATGGCGTCCCTCCCGGCAGAGACCAAGGTGTACGTGGGCAACCTGGGCACGGGCGCGGGCAAGGGCGAGCTGGAGAGAGCCTTCAGCTACTACGGGCCCCTGAGAACCGTGTGGATCGCGAGGAACCCGCCGGGGTTCGCCTTCGTGGAGTTTGAAGACCCGAGGGATGCTGAGGATGCTGTCCGCGGACTGGATGGGAAGTACGTGTGCGCTTCAGGTGTTTGCGGGAGCTGCGTCCGGTTGTAAGCCCGGAGAGAGAATGGGGGTTTTCTCTCTGGTTCTTCTCCTCTTTGTACCTCTGCCATAAGCCCTAACAATTAAAACCATCATGGACTTGTTGCAGGGTGATATGTGGCTCCAGGGTGAGAGTGGAAGTGTCAACAGGGATGCCACGTCGCTCCCGTTACGACAGGCCTCCTGCACGGCGCCCCTTTGACCCTAATGACAGATGCTATGAGTGTGGTGAGAAAGGCCACTATGCTTATGATTGTCACCGCTATAGTCGCCGGAGGAGGAGCAGGTACGTGAGGGGCCAGAGCGGCTGGGTTGCTTCACCGGTGCACTTTTATGTAGCTCTTGTTAGCAAAGAACAGAATGTTACGCCAGTTTTCTTTAAACTTTTAACGCTAGAATAAATGTATAGGTGTATATTAAAATTTGTTGCTATTTCTATCAAATGTTACTATTTTAATAATCAACCTGGTCAAAACCTTTCAGGTTTCTTCGTTTGAGTCAGTCGCCTTGATTCAGAATGTCACGAGCCTTAAGATTTCATGCTGAGGCGCCTTGCAAATCCGACACTTAAGATCCTCCTAGACCTTGAGGTGATCAGCATAAGAGGCCAGATCCCCTCGAGCCATCTACACGTAGCTTCACCTTATTCTTTAAGGGCAGAAAATTTGAGACGGTGATCGCCGTAACAGTAAATTTGGCTTTCAATTGGGGCCCCCCTCCGGTTTAGAAAGAGGAACACCAGATTGACCACATTCCCACCTAGAAAAATCTTCTTGCGTCAATCAAGCCTCACCCTGGCTCATTGGGCTGTCAGTTTGATCGTCGTTAGATTGAAGAGAACACCTAGATGCAGCGATCGGCTATAGATACTTCTAGACCGTCTAGATCTGCTAGACCTTGGGCCAAAGAGGGTCGACCTGCAAACTTGCAAGGTTTATTTTAAATACGCATTACAGTGTTTTCTATTCTAATGTAATTCTGCAATGTAATTCAGCTTTTAACATTTTTCTAGGTAGTAAAATGCTCAAGACAAGTAGGCCCAGACGTTTTTCCAACTGACAGATGCTAGTTCTTTAGTTGTCTGAAATCAGTTTTGACTTCAGCAGGGCCTCACGTGCACTGATTGCTGCAGCTGTTTCCTGATACCTGTCTTCTCTAACCTAAAACCAGGTCCCGGTCTAGATCGCGTTCAAGGTCCCGTGGAAGAAGGTATTCTCGGTCACGCAGTCGGAGTCGTGGTAGGAGGTGTGTTTAAGTTTTGTCTTTTATTCCTGTTTGTTTCTTTTGCTTAGAAAAAGCTACAGTTGTACAACTCTCTAATTGACTTTTTTGCAGGTCCAGGTCAGCTTCCTATCGTAGGTCCCGGTCCGTTTCACCTCGTAGGTCTAGGTCTGTGTCTCCCCGACGGTCCCGATCGGGTTCCTTGAAGAGATCAAGGTAATTAGTAGTAATTTTTACTAGGTTGTGTGCTTTGTTTTTGTTGTTTGTTTGTTTTTTAATTAAGCCATTCAAGAAGATATTGGATAGCAGGTTTCTAAAGGTGTTGACCTCTAGAAATCAGACTTTAGCATGCCTTAAAAACTCTCTGACAGTCCTAGTTGAATTTACAGGCACGGTAATACGATTAGTTTTGAGACCTTACACAGCTGCATGTCCCTTGATGAATTTTGATGTCTAAAATGTCTAGTTATCATGTACGTTTTAAGTTCAACATGTAGACGTTAATTTAAGTAGAGCTGTCATTGTCATAATTCCTGGTTGAGTTGACTTCTTTGATTTTGTTTTAATATACCTTTATTTTTCATTTCAGGTCTAGATCGAGGTCCAGATCTAGATCCAGATCTGTTACGTGGCCCCGAAGCAGGTAAGACCTCTTCTGTGACTCTGGATACTTAGTAAAAATTGCTTAAAAGTCTGCTTAAGCTTTCTAACAGCTGTTAATGTTTTCAGAAAAAGTTGTGTTTTCTCTCCACAAACTTAGTAGTCTGTAGTTTTTAAAAGCAGTGCTTCTGTTTATTGTTTCTCTTTTTATTGTTTTCCATATCACTGATACCCAGGTCCCAGTAGTCATCACAAGTACTGTTTTAATCAGGTTGCATGGACAGATAACATAAGCAAATTTAGAATTAATCTGAAAAGTTGTTTTCTTTGTGTAGCACACATGAGATTGTTGCTTATTCCTATTATTTATCAGAGAAATCAGGATGCCCTTTTGGTAGTGTGTTAAAGCGTTAATGAATATAGCTAGCCAAGTCATGAAGGGCTTCCTAGTGCTGAGAGTGTTAGGCCTGTTTCCAGTTCTGTTGAATAACAGGGTGTCAGTCACCAAGAGCTGAATTAAATTTGAGATAAACAGCTGTCAGAATTATTTTATACCAACAATTATTTTATACCAGCCATGATGAAATTTTAAAGGAACACAGGATGTCGTTCATTCTCTTAAGTTGAAGTTTAATCCTTCCGTAGTAAGTGAATGCAGCTTGTGCTTTGTGCAACCTCGTCCAGGCAGCGCGGCTGACTTAGGTTGATTGGATGTCCTCGGCGAGCTGTCATAGGAGAACAAGAGTTAATTGAAGTTCTGCTCCGAAGGAGATGGTACTGCTCTTGCTCCAGCCCATGCCTGGGCCTACTGTTCTGGTTTGATGGCTGCTCTTTGAAATAAATAACATGGTAGTCAACCATCAGGAAACACAAAAAAATAAAGAGAATCTTTAGCTGAAGAGAGTAAACGGAAAAGCCTACAGCTGAAGATGGGAGATTCAGTGCTGGAAGGTGGTGGTGGCGTTTTCTGAGAGTGGAACAGTGAGCAATGACAGGAGTTTTTAGGGAACGGAGAGGTGAGGACCAGAAGATGGCTTACTTAAGAGCAGAAACTCACACAGACAGTCTGTAAGCTAGTAAAAAGGGAAGGGAAATTCCCCGAGGCAGTAGAGCAATGCTTTTCCCCGATCAGGTACAGTTTCTCTACCTGTTGCTGAAATATGTTGAATCTTGATACCAGTTGTTCCAACGTGACTTAATCACAGCTCATCATGGTTCACTGTGTGATGAGCAGAAAACGGCTGCAGTCAACAGGCTCTCAAAGAGAAAAGCGTCTTGATTTTACCACCATTGTTTTCTTTTTTTAGTTCCAGGATAGTTTTCTCCAGTGTAAAGGATACTACTAGTGAAATGTCTAGGCTCTATTGCGTGCCACCTGTCATTGTAAGCAGAGATTAAGTGACTGAAGCAGAGGAAATTACAGACATACAAGTACAGACAAGTGGCAAAATACTGGTGTTTAACTCCAGTGAAGTCACTGTGAAACTTCCACGTGAGGCAATTGAAAGATGGTTTCTTTACAGAAGAGTCAAAGGAATGCATAGCGCCCAGAGACAGGCTCTTCATTCGTAAGGAAGACAGGCTGCATAAGCGTTACATGATGTTTGGCATCATATCATACATCTGGAAGTTGTTGTGGAAAGCCTCGTATGTGGAAAGTAGAACACTTCCTTTGGGAACCTAAAAAATTCAGTTATTCTTTTAGGCAGTGTTAGTGTTCTTACGGTGCAGCAGTCTTATCTCAAAGACTGACATTTTCACAAGGGTTAAGTTCAGACAGATTTAAAAAAAATACTTTTAAGTGCATATATAAGATGAAGTGCGCTGAGCAGGAGATATTTGTAGGAGCGTGCTGCCTGCAGCCAGTTTCAGCTGTAGCGGTGGATGTCACTCAAGCCTAATAAAACATGCAAGTTTAGAGTATGGCTTTTTATTAGCTCTGGGAAAATACTGGTCAGGATTTGGGTCGTTCATGTATTCCTGCCGTCTGCAGCAGCAAACACCAGTCATCAGCCAGAGACCAAAGTACAGAGGAACGTATGCAGCATCCATTTAAAAAGCTCTCTTCCAAAACTTTGCAGGAAAAGCCCAGGAAAGTTGCAGGAGTCTGTCTGTTCAACGTGACAGTTCTTCCACATTTAGCGTGAATCTTGCTGTCTCGAATGTGGGAGCGTGCAAGCTGCCGGCTTCCCTGCTGAGCTCTTTTTTTCTTCTTGTAGGTCTAGGTCTCATGGCAGATCAAAATCTGGCTCGCCGGCTAAGAGGTAAGCATCCAGAGATAAAGCCTGCGGTATTGCGTAGAATTCAGTACTGGGTTTGCATGAGTAACAGAGCCTGATCCTTTAGGAAAAAAAACCCCAAAACATAGGTGCTCAGCTAATCTGTTTGCGTTATGACTGAGATTATAAATGCCCCCTGCAGTTATTTGGAGGGTGTTTCTCACCCGTCTCTTTGCTTTCATTAACTCTCTGTAGTTTCCAACATAATACTGATTTTTTTCACGTCTTTATGCTCAGTTCTGTTAATTTTTCCTATCCATCAGATGAACGGCTTGAGCTGATAAAACAGCAGGAATCTGTGACGATGTCTCTTTTCTCAAAGCCTTACCCCAGTACTACCCCTTGTTTTCCCGTTTTCTCTACTGAAGACAGTTGATTAACATTAATCTCCACGCTAAATGAATTGAGAATCCCTGTCAGAGTAAAAGTTGATTTGAAAACTTTGCTGTTTTAAAGAGCTTCTGATGAGATTCCTATAATAATCCCATTGCTGTCTAAGATGCTTATTTTTTTGTAATATAAAAGTTCCATTTGACCTTTAAGCTGCATTGATGATATTCTGTTTTGACAGTCGGTCAAAGTCCCGATCTCCATCTCCAAAGAGAAGGTACGTTGATCTCCCTACTAATAACGTAGACTCCGTAGCGCTGGCATTTTAGTATCTGCAGTGATCTCTGCTGAGGAGTTTGACTGCTGCTTGTAGGAAAATACTGGAAAGGTATTTTGTCAAGATCTTTTTGACAGAAATAATATTGTGATTGTGGTTTTATATATGGTAATACATACGTGGTGATAACATCTCGGGATACTGGTTGTATAGCAGTGTTACATCTTGCCTTTGTTTGCTCCTGTGTTCATTTCAGTTCACTAACAGTTTTATTGCACGGAGGCTTTATTCTGGTGATCTTAAAGCACAGAATAAACGTGGGAATCAGCTTTGGGTCTCATGGAGAGCTACAGTGAGATTGCGGAATATAGAGGGGAGTATCCTGGCATAGCAGTCAGGAATGGAAGATTGAACCCGTCACTTTTACTGCTGCTACTCAGTTTGGGGGTTTTTTCCCAATAAATTGGTAAAGAATTATCTCTGTGTGTGTATGCATATATGCGTACTGACAGAATCAGCAGCATTTTTTCCCTAGTTGGAATTCTTTAATAGTTCATTTTTACAACTTCAGTGTTCGGGATTTGCGGGGAGGGGATATATCCTAGGAAGAATAGCTGTAGACCTGCCAGGATGAGTCCCTTGCCTTGCTGATCCTTCTGCCCTGCAAGTTGGCTCTTTTTTCTTTTTACACACTCACAGAACATCTACACTTAGGTTTGCTTCACGTAAAAACGCGTCTGTATGTAGTGTCTAACCTCACAAACAATCACAAGGGACTAGAATAAATGCTCGTAAAGGGTTTGACAAGCTGCTGTATGAGAACAGTGAAGAAGTATCCTGCCTCCATGAAGGTCGCTATTAGTAGCACCCTTTAGATGACTTTACAATGATCACATTTAAACTGTGTTATAAAAAGAACAGTAGAGAAATGTGAAAACATGAAAGCAAAGGAAATAATGTATTATCTCTAACATTAAATCATCAACCCATTAACTTTGTCAATAGTGACTGGTTATTTTATTAAAATAACAGTGCTTAAAGGGTGCCGCAGTAGTCTCCGTAATCCTCCTGTTGCTTTTTCCTGTATTTGTGAATCCCAAATGACTACCGAAACGTTAACTGTGGATTCTTTTCCTTTCAGTCGTTCACCATCAGGAAGCCCTCAAAGAAGTGCAAGTCCTGAAAGAATGGATTAAAGTTATGAAGTTAATCTTTTAGGAAGAAAGTTATTTTGCTTACATTATTATAAGGGATTTTGTGGTGTCTTTGTAAATGTAAGGATGTAGATAGAAGAGTAATTGACTAAAATTTGGCATGATCTGGGTCTTCTGAGTTAGTCACACCAATAGACTAGCACAGGTCTCTTTTTATTGTATGAATTAACTTCCTGTGATATGAAAATGTGGGACTTTTTTATTGGCACATTGAAATAAAATGTGTATTTTTAACTAAAACTTCTCTGTAGTAACCCTGCTGCTTCTGTTGACGTTTGGGTAATTGTAGCTGTGTGCCATGTAGTGCGGATGAAAAAATGTCTAAAATGGGAATGACTAATATCGATCGGTGTCTTCTCAAACAAGTCACTTCTCACATTTATTGTTGAATGGTCTTTGGTGAAAGGATCGCTTTCTGCTTTCTTTGAAATGGAATTCAAAATCCGTCTCTGTCTGCAGACGGCTAAAAATTTGCATATGGCCTTTTTATTCCTTTTTGATATTTAGCGGGCATTCATTTTTCTCCCTGATCTAATTATTCTGCAGAGCTTACTCTCTGGTGCTTGACTAGTTGTGATACCAGATGCCCAAAAATTCCAGGATGAGCTTTTATTCGAGACGCCAACAACTTTTAAATGAACCTGCAGAAACCCCTGAACGTAATAGAAATAATAACTTGACGATTGCTGCTTTGGCTTATTGCATTTTTTGAGTTCTTTAGGCTATTAATAGAAGAAGTCTCACGGCATGTTTTCCCTTTTTGAGGGAAGACATCAGGTCTTCTGACCTACTTTCCGAAGGACCTTCGGAAAACACATTTGAGAGGCAAAAGCAAGCTGTTATTAGCCTTTCTGCAGCTCCCTCAAACTTTCCTCCTTAAAGTGCACGATTCTCACAGCTGACCTCAGGAATTTTAACCCGCTTCACAGAAATCCGTATCGTTTTAAAGCAGCCCGGATGCTGGAGATGGTTTTTTTGGTTGTTGAATTAAGATAATTTCTTACAGCAAATACGCACCTGCAGGATTAATTATTCGTGTATAGGTGTGTCAGACTCTGCGTTTGGCCTCATTCTGTAGTCAAGAATTGCACGATGAGGCACTTTGTTGACGCAGACGACAGCAAAAGACTGGAAACAGTGTTAGACTGTGAACAAACAAACCAGTAGGCAGAGGGGAAAAAAGAAAACTTCCTTTTTTTTTTTTGCTGCGATGGGATATCTAGCGGAACTAAAGGCGGGTTTTGGCAGTAAGCAAGCACTGAAATGGAAAGTGAGGCCTGGGTGGGCTTCTTACAAAAGCTGTGGTGGGGGTTTGCTCCCACTGCGTAAACCACAGCACAGCACCTTAAATGGAAAAAAAAAAGTACGCGAGGTTAACTTTGATCACACCTCGGGTAACCCAGGGTTTTCAAAAATCAGGTTTCCCATTAAGAGTGACTTCATGGAGCTTTTTCAACGTGCAAGTTAAAAGTGTCCGTGTTCTGCACGTGCCGTCACGCTGCCCCGTCCTGACTGCCGGGGCGCTCCCGTGGGGAACGGTGTTTCATCTGCCGGCTGCGATGGTCAACGTCCTGGCAACATGCGTTAAATTCCACTGTTGCCGCAGTGGGCGAGCGGGGGTGATGCAGACGTTTCCCTGCAGTGATTTGGCAGGAACGCCCAAAGCCTGTGACTTGTGTTTGGAATATGTATTGCTTTATAGCGTACCTGGCGAGAGAGGCAACACGGACGCTGCCGCTCCGGAATTTGATCAGCTTTTTTCTTCTTCTGTACTCTTTTTAAGGCAAACCTTCTCCACAATAAACCTGCAGACTGACACGACAGCTGTACTGGTACCTGTTCTTGAGTACCCAGAGACACTGGAAGACGGAGGAGAGGATCCTGGGTCGCTGTAGGGGACCGGGGTTCCAGGGCTGTGCGGCTGTGGCCACGGCGGGACAGCCAGCGCTCCCGAGGGGCGGCGAGGGAGCAGGGGTGGCCAAAATTGAGGGGGGGCTGCGCTGCCTCCCTCGGCTCCAGTCGCCGGCCTTGGAGCAGGTCCCGCAGCTCTGGCTCTCACCTGCCTTTGGTAGGATTTCACCAAAAATTGCATGCGGTGTTTGGGAGCTCTGGGAAAAGACGCCCGGGCGGGGACCCTGCGGCTCTGGGCAGCGTGTGCGCACCCTGCGCAGCCCGGCTGGGGGTCGGGGCGAGGGGATGTGTAGCCCCGGTCTCCGGTGGGGTGGGCAGACCCCGCTCTCGGGGGTGGTGGTGCAACCGAGCGTTTCCCAAGCTCGGATCCGCTGGGCTTTATTCTCCAAAGGATACCAGCCCTTCCACCGGGTGAGCAGCCGCGCCACGCCTCACGGGGTGCTTCTTTTCGGGGGTCGGGGTGGCAGAACTGACCGTGACGGCTCTGCCACGTTTGCGAGCCCAATGGCCAGGCGCTTCCGCTGTTGGCAAGGTCGTTCCCGCAGCTCTGATGGAGCGCTGCGGGCCCCGGCTGCCATCTGCCAGCGGGAGCCAGGGCTTGTGCGGCCCCTTCAGCAGCAGGATGGCAGGAGAAGGTGGGAATTGGGCTGCAGGGCCTTGCACGATGTGCCTGGCCCAAGGGCTGGCTCCTCCCGTGTCCCTGGGGTGAGGGGCGCCAGCTCCCTAAATTGACGTCACTGCCATCCCCCTGGCTTGTGCCAATTTTTTATGAAACCTCAGGAACCTGGAGGTTTTCATCAGTCAGGTCCTTGTTACAGGGTTTTGGGGACGATACGCGTTTCACGTGGAAACTCAGTGTTCAGATGACCATTTTCCTCCTGCGGTTGTTTATCCAGGACTACAGATGGACGCACCCGCTCCACTTCGGCAGCCGAGGCGTGGCGCAAAAGATGCTCTTGCGCCGTTATCGCTGCTGGCTGCGAAACGGGAGCTAAACCCGAGGAGCCAGGGTGGCCAGCTGGGATAATCCCAGCAGGCCCTCCTCCGCAAAGCTATCCTGCGGGACGGCCGCGTGCCCATGCCGTCGCGGTGCTGCGGCCGCGCGTTTCCCGGCGTGGGGAGGGCAGGGCACCCTTCGATGAGCTGGTGCCGAGCTGCTGGGCAGGTCAGCAGTGGCGGGGAGCAGCAGCCAGCGCAGCTCGGAGCGCTTTGCTGGGAATAGCCAACACCGTAACAAACAACCACAACTTTATCCGCCTTCCCGCATGCTCCACGTGAATATCACCCAGGTATTCCCGTGCTGTAGCGTGAGCTGCGACACGCCGCGTCCTTAAACAAGATGTTTTCAGTGCATTTTTACCGCAAAACAAAACCTAATGGCCAGGGCGAGGCTGGACGGCGGGTGAGAGCTTTGCGCAGACCAGACAGCGGCAGAGGCGGTGACGGGAGTTAAAGCCAGCAGAAACCACAGGTGAAAACCACAGAGGGGGAGAAAAGTTTCCCAGGTGGGTCGCATCACCCAGGGTAGTTTGAAAGCGCCGTTGGGCAGCTGGGGGGGTCTCTAGCTAACCTGCCACAGGCACTTACCCCTCTCGGAGGTACGGAGCCGTCATCCCCGTTCTTCAAGCGGCGCTGAAGAGGAGCCACGTGGTGTGTGAGTATTCCTCACCCGGACGGAGCAGGGCGCTGGGGAAGTGGGGCTGGGGAGAGGCGGCGGCAGCACATCAGTGACGGCAAGCAGACGCCGCGGGACCAGGGAGGCTCACATCCCCTGGGCGCATCCACGGCTCCCGCCGGCATCTCCAGCGGCAGCATTTAAGCGCTCAGCTGTGTGGGTGAGTCCTCCCCGTGGTTGAATTCAGGGCCCCTGGGGAGGATGTGGCACGGCCCCGGTGGGGTCTTCTGCTCTACGCCCCGTACCCTGGGGAAGCCGGGCTGCACAGGGCTGGTCCCTGCTGCGCTGGCCAACCCCTGCCTAACGCCGCAGGATGCTGCGATCTGTGCCGGGTGTTCTGGCGGCTACAAAGCCTCCCCTCGCCAAACAGACTCTCCAAAAGAGAGGAGATTTAGATTAGATACTAGGAAAAAATTTTTCACTGTGAGGGTGGTGAGACGCTGGCCCAGGTTGCCTAGAGAAGCTGTGGATGCCCCATCCCTGGAGGTGTTCCAGGCCAGGCTGGATGGGGCTTGGAGCAGCCTGGGCTGGTGGGAGGTGTCCCTGCCCAGGGCAGCGGGGTGGGAACTGGGTGATCTTCCAATCTAACCCATTCTATGATCCCATATACTTAATGCCCCAGAGACACGGGTGGTGGGATGGTCCCTTGCCACTGGACCTGAGCAGCTCCTGGAGGAGAGACAGTTCACCTTGTTGACGGCGTCGGGCCAGTTCTGGGTTTCCAGGCAGAAAGCTGAGTGCTTGGGGTACGCGACGGCACCTTTACCCTTCAGAGAGCCGTCCAGGTTGTTCCCGGTGTAAAACTGGATGCCAGGCTGGGTGGTGTAAACCTCCATGGCCCTGCCGGTGGGCGGGTGGCGAGCCCTGGGGAGATGCCAGTGGAGGATACCAAAGGGCTGGCCAAACGGGCGCTCCGTGACTCCAGGGGTGGGGGGACCCTGCCCAGGTCCCAGCCTACCTGGCCGCGAGGTGTCGAGCCTGCGCCGGCTGCAGGCAGAAGTTGTGGTCAAAGCCGTCCAAGCGAAACTTCTGCAAGTGCTTCCCCAGCTCCACGGGCTGCCGGAGATCAAAGCCAGTGCCCTGCACAGTGGCCACCTCCCCTGGACAAGGAGAACAGCAGTGTCAGCCGCACACTCACACGCCAGCTGGGATGAGATCCCTCACTTTGGGGAGCTGAGGATTTTAAGCCATTTGTGATCCTCGTCGCGTTGTGAGCCTTGTGACTTGGGCTGGGACATCGCCACATTGTCCCCCAGCAGAGCTGGCAGCCCTGGGGGACAACTGCCGTGCTTAGCTGGGACAAAGCAAAGCCAAGGAGCCAGAAAAGAAGAGGAGGGAACTTGTATATGTAACTATAGAAGCTAATTCAGTGGTGCCCAGTGACAGGACAAGAGGTAATGGGCACAAACGTGAACTTAGGAAGTTCCAACTAAACACGAGGAGGAACGTCTTTACTTTGAGGGTGGCAGAGCACTGGAAGATGCTGCCCAGGGAGCTGGTGGATGCCCAGGGAGGTGGTGGATGTTTATTTATAAATAAATAAACTGATCCTCCCAGATCTCTGAACAAACATCCGTGAGATGGCCACAAAAGTGGCTCAGCTGCCGGGATGGTGACTGGGAGCTGTGTACTGGGACCAGTGGCATCCTGCCTCAAGGCACTGTCTCAGGAAAAGAAGGTCTGAGACCATAAAACCGGAATTTTCTCTCAAGTCTCTCTGAGGCCTGATGTGGGCATGCAGCATCCTGCGCTAAAGCTCTTGCAGTGAGAACAACCCCAAGACGTGCTAAAGACAGTGCAAAACGCAGCCATACCACCCCCAAGGCAAGGGCGTTTGCACGGGGGAGGTGAGAGAGGAAGGGCAGAGGTGGGGATTTTTTTTCCCCTAAAGACTCATTTTTCTGTCCCTCTGTAACGGGGGAGGTTTCCAAGCGTGAGGAGGCAGCTGCCAGCAGCGGGGATGGGGCAGCCCCCCGTGCCCTGCTCTGCTCGCCAGGGCCCTGCGCCCCGTCTGCTCTGCAAGCCTTGGGAAACATCCGTCTCCACCCGACAAACAGAGCATTTCTGTGGCATCGGATCCCATCAAAAAGGAGCGCGTTTACCGAATTCAGCTACGGGGAGGAAAAACACCTTGAAAAAAAACCCAACAAACAAACAGTGATTTAGGGACTTAAATAAAATACAGCCGCCACTGCGCGCAATGGCTTTGTAATAGTCGCACAAATCTCATCTTCACCCCAGGGCTAAGACTGTACGCAGTCTCATCGGCTTCAAAGGCTACATTTACCCACACCACCAAGAGGGAACTGCAAAAAGCGGCAGCAGCAGCGGCGGCAGTAAGCTGGCCGCAGTCAAGATGTGGAGCAGCTCCATGGCGAAAGCAGCGGGGGGAGGCAGGGCGATGGGTTTGGTACGAGCCCCGGCGTGGCAAACCAAGCCGAGCAAAAGCCACCTGCTCTGGGAGACCTGCTCCTCCCCGTGCAAGCCAATGCGTGCGTGCACAGCGGTTTTGGTTCACGAACGCAGGCGTAGCTCTGGTTTTAGCAGACATCTGAGCTAAAAATCTT
>VXBO01012991.1:422072-432963 GCA_013400135.1 Rhinoptilus africanus | reverse complement strand
TTTTTTTTTTTTTTTTGAGGCTCTCTTCCTCTCCCTCCTGCAGTCACGCTGAGCAAAAGCAGCCCAGCCAGAGTGTCAGGGAAACGAGCTCTGCCATTTCCAGCAGAGCCCATGCTTTACCAGAAACCACATCTCCCACCCACAGCCAGTGTCTCTCCTTGATGCCAGCCGTGCTCTGGAGCACAGCCTTCACGGGAGAACAGTGGACTGGCCCGCAGGGAAATGCTGGCCAAACAGGTCTGGAGGGACATGCTTTGGTCCTGTGCCTTAGGTAGCTTGTCTCCTGGATGGGCACCTTGGATCCACATTGCGGCATCCCCCTTGGACCCACACTGCAATCTTGCAGCCCCCCTGTTTCTGGCCCCATCTCCTGATGTTCCTGCCTCCAACCCCTGGATGGGCCCTGCTCCACCCGCTCTCCAGGGCTGGGGCTGGTGATGGACCCTGTTACCAGCACCCAGCTCTGCCCACTCTGCTCAGGTGCCATGGGACTGTGCCCGTGGGTGAGGGTCCCGCTGTGCCTGGTGTCCCCTGGGTCCTGGTGTGTCCCCAACACCCACAGACACCCATCTGTAAAACCATCTCCACCGTGCGCCGCAGGGTCACCCACCAGTGGGGATCTTGGTGTCGTCCACAGGCAGGTAGGAATCGGCTTCAATAGAAATCTCATGGTCGTAGATATCTCGTGAGCCCTGTGGGAGGACGGGAAATACTGGGATTCCTGCTGCCACCCTTCCGCCGTTCGAGCAGCCTTCAGCACACCTGGGAAGTGACCACCCACTTTGGTGCTACAGCCGATCCGGTAGTGCCTGGGGGACCTCCTGGCCATCATCCCACCCTGACCCTGGACACGGGACAAAGGTAGCAGTGCAGGCAAAAAGCTGAACGGGACCTAGGGGCTATAAATCCTGCAGGGCTGACACCGTCGGTCTGAACTTGCGCCACGCTGCACATCGACCAGGCAAAACACGCTGGTGGCTGAGCACACAGCGGCGGGCAAAAGGGGAGGGAGGCAAGTGTGGGGAAGCGCAACCCATTCTCCTGGTTCATCGCCTGCAGGGCGGGAGGTTGCGCTGCTCTTCCTCCCCTGCAGTCTCGGGGATGCTGGCAGGGAACCTGCTAGGCTGGAAGGGGAGCAGGATCAAAGCTGAGCCTGCACGTCACTGTCTAATCTGAGCAGCAATTTCATGCCCAAAGGTCTCCTGTTCCTCTGGAAACACACCTGAGTTGCATGCCTTGGGTGTTGATATTGCTGTACCGCCGGCAGGACAAACAGAGGGCAAACTAACAACTGCACAGCCATTATTAATTACGGCAGCAGCCTGAGCAGACCTCCTGCATGGAGAGGCTGGGATGTCTCTCACTAACCCTTTTAAGGGTCTTTGTCTCACATCCAAGTGCGACCTCACCATCCCATCCTATTGCTCTGCCTAGCAACATTTTATTTCCCAGGTTTTCTTCCTCCAAGCCCAGTTACAAACAGGGTGGCATGACCCTGGACTGGTGTGTGGGAGCCCTCTGCACCCTGCTACTGCCCCACTCTGCAACCTTGGCTGCCTCACACCCCTTTTCCATGATGTTTCTCCTCCCTATTTTGACCTGGGTATCTCCGTGCTGCACTGGTAACTCTGGCCGGCACTTCAGGCTCTGGTCTCAGCTGCACCATCCACACAAGGGTTCAGTGCGCTGTCTCAGAAGCACCAAGAGAAGACAGCTGAGACATGCCAGTCCGTCACTAGGGCACGCCAGTTCTGCACCTCCTCTGTCATCTTCCTGAGGGACCAGGAGAGGCCCAAACTCCCTAGTTACCCGCAAAAGGAGAGTTAATATTTGTGATGGGATGTCTCTGTTCACGATGCACTGGGATAACATGTCGTCTGTTGAGGTCTATGTGATTCAATCCTGTCCCGGCCTGTGATGCCTAAAGACAACCCCCATCGCTGTGCCCTCAGATCAGCATGTTGGTCCCAATGATCCCATGGGAAGCCCACAGATCATCCCATGGATCCCCAGGCTTTCTTCCCCTGCACAGTGGCCCTCCACGGGGTTCATGTCTCCGTACTTACCTGCCCTGCAAGGTTGAAGTACGCATGGTTGGTCAAGTTGATGGGTGTTGTCTTGCTGGTCTGGGCTCGGTAGTCGATGGCCAGCTCCCCAGCACTGAGCGTGTAGGTCACCCAGACTTTCAGGTCACCGGGGTAGCCTTCCTCACCATCAGGGCTGAGCCGGAAGAAGCAGACGCCGTTTGGGAGGACCTGGGGGCTCCAGAGAACCTGCAAGGAGCGTGCTGTTGTTGGGACAGTCATGGGAAACCCTTCTATCCTGCCTCAGGCTGAGCTAAACCCAGGGGCAAAAGGTACTCAAAGAATGATGTACTGAAAAAAAGGTTTTTTCAATCATCTTTCCTGCTCTTACTTCTAGAGGGGGACTGAAAAACAATATCCCCTTGCTGAAAAAGGGAAGTGGGAGAAAACACAAGCACCAGCCTCCTCTTGGCCAGCCGGGGCCAGCAACAGGGAACAAGTTTTTCAATGAGCAGCCAAATGACCGAGGCAGTTTTCTCTGACGGGGGTCTGTCTGTGTTACTCCATGCCTCAGAGGTTTGATTTTTGATTTTTGCCCTGAAGCTGGACTTATTCCCCTTCTCCACGGATGTCCTGGTGTGCAACATCGCTTCAACAAGATGCCACCCTTCCTTCAACTAACCCTGGGCTGGTGGCTCGGGCAGTGTGAATACGCACTGGGAGCTCCTGCTTGTGGGATGGGGTTGAGTTAAATAGTACCAGATACATCCACACATCAGAGAACGGGGACCTCTCCGTTTCTTGCCCCTGGCAGAGACCAGGGCTCTGCTTGGAGCCAAACCTGCTGGTGAGAGAAGTAAGCCAGCACAGGGTAAATTTAGCTGCCCAAACAGCCTGTTTTGACCTTGGTCATGGATCTGATGCCAAGCAGAGATCTCAGTCCCTTGCAGGACGGATGTGAGACAAGAGGCGAGGTGCCCAGCCTCTGGAGCTTTGCATCTACCTAAGGAATGGTCACTTAGAGGACAAATCTAGGGGCAGGGGCTGAATAATGCCTTTGAGATGATTCCTTTCATCTCCTGTGCAGGGAGCACAAACTCAGGGCACTTGTCAAAAGCCAGCATTCATTTTCACTAAACATGGGAAATGAGGGTGCCAAATGTAACCAGACTGCAGCTCCCACTGCTGTGTGATGTTGTGGTTTTATGTATGAGTTTCTATTTAAGTTCTTCAAAGAAAAAGCTATTAAAGGCCAGCAAGTATACCAATATCACTATTTTTTACAGCTAAGTGTAATTTTCTGAAGTCCCCCAGTCTCCCAGCAGCGTGGTCAGGTATTGCCACTACGTAAGCGTGGCTGCAAGCTTCCTTTTCATCAGAGCACGAGCTGATCGCAGCCCCGAGGTCTGCAAGATCAGGAAAATCCAACAAGATGGCCAAGATAGTCACAGCCAAGAGCGAGCGTGTCTTGTTTTTGCTAGGGCTGACCACAGGTCTCTGCGCAGTGACCATTACCTGCTTGGAGGGGCACTTGAGCAGGCGCCCCATGGGCCGGAGGACACAAAGCCCAGGCTGGGAGGTGTCGCTGCCTTGTACCCACCGAGATGGCATGCCTTCAGCAAGCAAGGGGAAGAGGCAGGAGAAGAGGCCACATCCACTGTCTGCAGAAGACAGCCTGGAAACCCCGGGTGCAAAGGGGTGCATGTTTTCAGCTCCGGCTCGCGGCAGGACAGGGCATATAGAGAACTTTTAAGCCAAATTGTCCTTTTTGGGTCTAGAACAGCCAAGTCACCCTGGTACTCCCTTTTTTCCTAAGGCTGATGAGGAGCGTTTGATCCCTGTCTGATGCCAGTTCGCCCTGTGCTGCCCAGAAGCGAGCTTTTCTCCAGACACTCTGACTTTTGTCCCATCAGCCTGGACGTCCTTTCAGGAAAAAAAACATTAACCCAGGAAAGCAGCTGCGCCAGCACATTCACATGCATTCCTCTGGGGAAAAGCTGGATCGGCTACTTGCTGGTTACAAATGCATTTGATCCAACAAAGCCCAAGGCTTCAGGAAATCAGGGACTTGTGAGCCTGCTCTGCAGTCTGGAGAGTTATCAGCAAAGCCTTTTCAAGAGAGGAGATGCTCCGCTGCTCTTACCACTTGCAGCACACGGAGGGTATTTGGACTTCAGTAGGAGCTCTTGGGAGAAGATAGGAAGGGTTGAGTGCCCTGGGGGCCAGGGAAAGGAGGTTACAGGGAAGGGCTGAGGAGGGGACACAGTGATGCTGGGACATTTTGCAGGCCTGCTGCTGTGAACCAGAGCGAGAGCCCGGGGTATGATGTCACTGGGATGACAGCGGTACCGAAGGGGGTAACGCAGTAACTGCACTGAACCCGCAGCACCACCCTTCTCTCCCTGTGCTTGGGAGCACTCTCAAACGCTAACAGCAAGGACAGTCAGCATCTGCAAATGCAGGACCCTGTGACTCCGGGAGGAGCTATGGGCTGGTAACGGTCTCGAAACGGCGGGTGCGAGTGAGCCTGCGTGGATCACTGCTCCCCAGGAAACATTCTTTGAGCACTGGGACAACTACAGCACCCACTGCGGAGTGGTGTGGCCGGTGCCTTGGGAGCCTCCATTGTGCATGAGGCTGGGTGCTCACTGCCATGTCCCAACCCAGGCTCTGCAGGAGCAGCTCCTCGCCCCAGGATAACCCCATCACAACAGGGCTCACGGGGCCTCAGGGTTGCAGTAACACAGAGGAAGCACGGCAACCCTCTGCATGGCATCCAAGGATGACATGAGCACTGCGAAGCCACCCGGGCAAAGACAACCCAAGCCAGCAGCTCACAGGGTCTCACTTCACCCTGTTCCTGCACCCACAGAACTTTCTGGGACCTGATTCAACTCCATAACCCCCCGAAAACCCTACAGGGTCAGGAATGAAGACATCATATCCTCTTGCCACAACCCCCCAGGCTGCATGCTAGAGGACACCGGGACCCGCCAGCCTGATGCTTACCTTGTCAAATCCCCTGGCTCCTCCGTGCAGGCTGTTGGGCCCGTTGTTGAGGAACAGCTGATACTCCTTCCCCTCCACGGTGAACCTCCCCTTCCCAATCCTGTTGGCAACACGCCCCACCACGGCACCGAAGAAAGGGTGCTTCCTCGTGTAACCTGTCCGGAAAAGCAGCAGGTGGTTAAACCGAAGGATTGGGACAGGATGGGGTGGTCTCTAGGTGTGCTTACGGATTCGGAGGTGTCTCTCTCTGCTTCCCTCCAGTACTAAATAGGTGACTGCTGTCCTGCTGTTCCACAGGACACACGGCTCGCTAGTCATGCATACCTTTGATTAAAACAGCCTGATGGGATCTGGTATTCTTTGCGGATTGGCAGAAAAGGTGTCTGTCACTGCTGGTCAAAGCGTGACACAGAGGGGGACGCGGCACCCTAGAGCCACCAGCCGTTCCTGCTCCCTGCCCACCACCAAGCCCAGGACAGGCAGCAGGCGTTGTAGTTACTCAGCACACGATTTGGAGGGGACTGTTAGAAGCAGATCATGCAGGGTAGCAATCAAACCAGAAAACATTGGTTAAATTGCCTGATTATTTTTTTTTTAGTTTGACGTTTTGATTTTTAAAGAGACAGATTTAGACCCACCTTCCAAAGTGTCAAAGCCTAGAACAACATCTGCAAACTTCCCATCCCTGTCTTTTGTCTCCAGAGCCGCGATTATGCACCCTAAGGACAAGATCTCCACTTTCACGCTGTCCGACTTTAAGACGAACTTTTCCACCACTCCTCCTCCTTCCTCCTGGGGCATCTGCCCGAACACCTCCCTCGTCACTTCTGTCATTGCTCCCCGAAACCTGGGCCCCGGCACCGCCGGCAGGAGCTGCGGCTCTGGCAGGGAAGGACGCTCGGGAGGAAGCAATGGTGGCCGGGAGCAGAGCAAACACAGGTCCAAGCGAGCAATCATAAAAATCACATGATTGCCTTCCAGCGCTGGGAGGAGTTACGCCGTGCATCTCCCCGCCACGGACGGCAGCCGGCAAGCGGAAAGGCAGCCACGGAGGGATGCAATGGAGCACGGAGCCTTTCCACTGAAGGCAGCGGCCCTCTGGGTCTGGTGGGCTGGAAGGAGAGAGGGAAGGGTGCCGAAAAGAGGGAGGAAAGCTGCCCGGGCTCAGGCTTATGCAGCTGGGGCCAGGCAGTGTGGCTGCCAGCCTGCGCGTTTGGGCTTCCGGAGGACAGAGCATCGCCCCCACCAGCCCTTCTCCCTTGCTTTCATTACACCGCCACAGCTTTCAGGGCCCTTGCAAAGTAGGACATGACAAAATGCTCTTTTCTCTCCTTATGCTTCCCCCCACCAGCCTCCGCGGGAGGCACGAGGCAGGTCTGGCGCCTGCTCCAGAGCAGGGCTCAGGGCATTTGCTGGCCAGGTGTCATTCTCAGCGTCACGTTCACATGGCCCCTGACCTGGAGCTCATCAAAAAATCACCATCTTTTGAAATACCAGCTCTTCCCGTCTGTCTCAGGTCTTTGCAGGCAGTTTCAGTCAGCGAGAAAAACCCTAGCAATATTTAAGTAATGTGTGTGCACACTTTTGACATCTCTCAGCAAGGCTCAAGTGCAAGGCGAAGAACTGCACTACAACTTGATATTGTATTTTTAAGAGGGCCCACTTTCAGAATTTGTTCAAAGAACCAATAATTCCAACAACCGCCACCAAAAAAACCTCAATCGACCAACCAGTGGTTGCTAAATACTCATTTCCAACACAGCAATCACTTTTAGACAAGACAAGCTACAGATTCCAAGCTGACACAGAAACACCACCAGAGGAGGTCCGGATCCAACTCTTTGTTGGATGTAATAGTCAGGCACACTCTTTGATTTTCTCACATACCTTCACAGATGCGAGGTCACTGGAGCCCCGGTGACACCTAAGACAGCGCAGGTGCAAAGGCAATACCACAGACAAATCTGTTCAGGAACCATCCACCCCATTTTCAAGCTGACAGAGAAACCAGCTTGCACGAGACTGAATTTTGCATGAAGCAGTGAGGGCAGCGGAGCAATGTCAGCTTCAGGATTTGAGCAAGGCACCTTCAAGACTCCTGCTTCGTTACCGAGAGGATTTCTCACCATTTGCCTTTGCATGTGTCCTACCCCTACAGCTCTGGCAAGGGGGGGAGGCAGAAAAGGGGAAGAGGCAGGATACAGGCAAGTTGTGTTCAGCATCTCACCACACCGGATTTTTAGTTCTTTTTGGCTTTCCTATTTTTAAGAGAGAGTTTGTTTCACGCCTATTCGCTGCGGCACTGAGTTTTGCTTACAGTGAGGGTCAAATGCAAGCTCCTTGCATTTTTCTCCTCTTTCTTGCCGGCGGAAAACCGCAGTCCTGGGCCTGAATATGCCTGCCATTGGCAGCAGGTCACTTCCACAGCCGGTGAGGGTTGAGAAAAGCTTGCTGCACATCTCCAAGACTTCAGTTTAACTTCTCTGCCTTGCGGCTCTGCACAAGTAGCTGAGCAGCGCACTCGCTCTCTTCCCCCTATCTCCCCTTGCTCTGACTGAAAAGGTGCTGCAGCAGCCTTTTGCAACCCAAACCCCAAAATGTTTGTGAGGAGCAGGGATTTATCCACTCTGTCACAGCCAGAGACCCTGCAGGTATAGGGGCATGGCGTGAAGGCGTGTTACGTGCTGCCCAGAAGGCTGGCTCCAGCTCCTCGACACCAGGCAAGAGATTTCTGTTTAGTAGTAAAGGCGAACTGGGAAACCAGCCTGTGAGCGAATGGTGCTGTATTTCCCCCACCCAAAAAGCTAATCAAAAGGCACACTGTGAAAAAGAACAGCTTGTTATTGGGGGGTTGGTTGGTTGTTGGTTTTTTTTAGAGGGAGCCACTGTCAACTACTGTCAGAAAACAAACCTGTTAGGAGAAAAATTACTGAGGAGAATTTATTTCCCTGGGATTAGCAGCTTGGAAATTCCAGATGCCTGCAGGGCAGGTACCATTTTGCAAGGCAGAAGCGAGGCATCAGATTTTACACACGCTTGTGCTATTTTTCTTACGGCTACTTTATTTTTGTGCTTTTTTCAGATGGTTTTCCTTAATCTACAATAAAGTGACTTTGCTTAAAAGGCTGCATTCAACCAAACCTCTCTGTTGTGCAGTACCTACTATCACAAGATCCTTTTTTGGTTGATCCTCAGGCACTTCTGTAATAAATTACATCACTACTCTTCCTTCCTTCCTTAATTTTGTCTTTATTTTAAACCCACATGTGATTTTCAGTTTATTCTGGATCCAGAACAGGACTTTAGGACTCAACTGACAATAAAAAGATCCTGAAAGGCGGTTCAGGTTTGTGAAGGGATGTACTGTGATCACTTATAGCATCCAACGCTGCTCTGAGTTACCCGGATCCATATCCCCCGTTTTCAGCAGAGTTGCCTTGAGTAACGGAGCGGGAGCGTGATGTTAATGCCACTCACCATCTTTGAGACAGGTGACACGTCTGTATCTGCCCTGCGGGGAATCTTTCGACAGCACTCCTGGGCCAGACCACATCTCTTGTTTTGGGGAACCTAAGCTGTTCGTCTCAGCACCGGGAAGCGGTGCAGCTTTGCACGCAGAGCCCAGAAACGACCAGGCTGTTATAAAACCAGTGGCGTTGTGATGTGAAAGCAACAGAGACACTCCAAATGCTGAAATACTTACTTAAGCAACGATGATTACAGCTTGCTGTTGCCCAAGAAGCTTCCTTATTCACCGACAGCCACAGTGATGTACCCAGCCCTGCCGCAGGAGATGGGGTCTGTTTGGGCTGGCTGCTGCACAGACAGAAAAGGCGGCAGGCATCACTTGTTATACCCTCTGGCATTACAAGGCTGCAATTAAATCTCCTTTTTCCAATGAACTTCATGTAAGCCCAAAGGGACGAGCTGGCAGTAAAGCCTGCGGGGTGTAGGCATTAACAAAAGGGGAGACATTCCTCCCACCCTTTTATTGTCTGTTTATTGAATGTATTTTCAGCTCTGCCGGGTACTTCCCAGCACACAGGCTTAAAATGGGAGCCTGTGCTTTTTTTTTTTTTGCTTCATTTCTTCAGGGGGAAATATACTGAGCCATTGATCAGGTTATTTTAGGATCATGGCACGGTGCAATTGCTTGCTGTTATTCTGGCAGTCACTTATCAGGAGCCAGTTAGGCACATTTTAGACAGCTCTTCAAAAAACGCAGCTACCCGAGAACACTTTACGCAGCACGTTTCAGATGTGCCTTTGTGCACAAGTTGTTTGCGTCTCAGTAGCAGCCAAAGAGCCATTCGGATGTGTTGGTTGCTATAGTAATTACTTTCCTTGGGAGCTAAAATAATAGCTTACAGCTCCTGCAGCTCGCTGTTGTGTAGGCTGCCGTGAACCAGAGACGCTTCCATTTCGTTTGGGAGGGGGCTGGGGACTATAATGTAGGCTGAGAGACAGACTTTCCTTTCTATGCTCCTGCAGCTAATTTTGAGTTTAACCTTTGTAGAGGATATGTCATGGGTCTAAAGCTCCAAAAATAAAAGCAGCGTATGAAATGGTACGACAGCCTTGCGGCTGAGGTTTCTGATGGGGGTGAAGATTTGGACGGAGGGTCCCGCTGAGACAGATTTTCAGTGCTGAGGGCCCTACAAAGCAATGGCGGGGGGAGCGGTCTCACAGGGGTTTCAAAAGCACCTAAGCAAGTCAAGCAGGAACGTGACAAGGAGGACAGCTCTGCATCCTTCAATGTTCTTTTTTTTCACTGGTGCCAGCACTGGTGCCGGACCTGCAGCTCTGGAGAGGGTCAGGGGTCTCACTCTGACTTTCAGAGCAATCCCACAGCTGGCAGATGCCAGCTCCCGGCTCCATCTGCAAGCAGAGGATGTTTCTGGGTGACATTTTAAATTGCAGTCCTGGGGGCCGTGGGACTTTTGCTTCAAAGGGTACTGTGCAGAAGCCTTTCCCAGCAGTAGGACGAGCACCGTGGCTCTGCATAGTCACGAAGGAGGCACCGAATGGGAAGGTCTGTAATTCGTTTTGGGATTTTTGTGCAGCTTGCAGCCAGGTGGGCTGGCATGGCGATGGCACTTCTGATAGTCTGCCAAGGCAGGGGCAAGAGGCACAAAGAACGATCAGACCCATTACCCTCCTGCGTCAAGAAGCAGCTGCAAGGCCACCGCAGCTCGAGCTCATGACCCACAGGGGTTGAGCTGACATAAGGCTCCAGCGCCAGCAACAAGTACCAGTTTGGTCTTGCAGACAGAGACTAGCCAAAGGGGAGGAGGATATAAAAAAAAAGCCTCAGACAAGGGGGACGGGGGGAGCTGGGATGAAAGGAGACAGAACACAAACAGGGAAAGCATTCTACCTCACAGTGCTGCCCTAGAAAATTCGCTCTCAGATGCGTACGCGGCTGCATCGGCAACTGGCAGGGAGATGCCAAAGGGAGATAAAAGAACTGCATCATCTGCTAAAGGCTGCGAACACAAACAGGAACTGTTTGAGTAACAGCAACATACAAAGATGCAGGGAGCGAGGGTGTTTGGGGAAACCACAGGGCAAAACTGGGCCTTCGGATGCGAATTTGTGCCTGCTTTGCAGGCAGCAGGTGATAAAAGCTTGTTTCACACATGTAGTTCTGCAGATCCTCCCCCCCTCCAGGCCCCGCTTCCAAATTTAGGCACAGCATACACACAGGTTTGTGCCTACAGAGCTTTGCTGCTGAAGTGCTTTACCAGCGGAGTTAAAGCAGCCGAGCAGGGAGTTACATGAGCATCCCCGCTCTCCCGACGCAGTGCCGGATAAAGAGCCCTCGGGCATGCCCGCACCAAAAGAAACATGGCCATCAG
>VXBO01012991.1:411535-422055 GCA_013400135.1 Rhinoptilus africanus | reverse complement strand
CTGGAGCAGGTTGCCTCGAGAGGTGGTGGAGGTCCCATCCCTGGAGACATTCAAGGCCAGGATTAATGAGGCTCTGAGCAACCTGATCCAGTTCAAGATGTCCCTGCTGATGCAGGGGGGCTGGACTAGATGATGTTTAAAGGTCCCTTCCAACCCAACACATTCTATGAGTCTGTGTTTCTCTATGAGGCTTGTATCTAACCACACTGGTACAACTAAAGCCAGATGACTTTATGACTTTTTTATGGAGGGATAGCCCTGGAAAGACAAGGGTCCAGGACTGTCTGACCACCAAGACGTGTTTCCTGGGCGCAGGTATTCCCCGTAGCCCCCGTGGAGGCAGGGTGAGCCTGTGCACACTGGGGACGGGGCTCAGCCTGCCCGCCTGTCCCTCCAGGCACGTCGCAGCTGACACCAGCCTGCCTCCATGTCCAGAGGACATGGGTTTGGTGCTCCCAGGCACAATTCCCCTCACACAGCACGGACAAAGACAAGATTACTTGTGTAGTGCCTCTGAGGATCATGCCTAAAGATCACAGAAACCACAGGCCTTAACAGGATGATAGACTTGGTCAGGGAAATCCCTGAAAAAAATGATGCTGGAAATCTGGAAATGCTTCATTGCAAGGACTCATGGCTCTATTTTCTTTTTTGATTTTTTTTTTTTTATTATTAGAGAGCCAAACTTTTAATTCACAACAGTCCGATTGTCCAGGCTTCAGCTATGAGAACATTTAAAGTGTCTGTTCTGTATTAAACTTGTGATGTTTCAGTTTCTTCATCTGAGAATTTCCTACAGCCTTTTTGCAAAGCTCTTGGGCTAAGTTTTCTGCTATTTTATCAGAAAACTTGTCTGCCTTTTTAGCCCTGTTGGATTGTGCTGTAGCAAAATCTTGAAATTGTCACTGAAGCACTCCAGTAGAAACAATATTTAAGATGCAAAATCCTAAATGCAAGGAGGGGAAAAAGTATTTCTCTGGCAAGAAGGTTTAAGAAACAAGAAAGTAAATTGAAAGGCATATGAAGAAAAAAATTGCACAATCAATCCAATGTATGACCTGATTCTACAGGTTATCAGCTGTCTTTGAAACATACCACCTGTATTCACTCTGGTCAACACCTGCAGGTTTAGCAGAGTAATAAAATCTGTTCCTTTACCCAAAACGGAGTCAGGTGCGGGAGAATCTTGTCTCTCCTTAAACAGGAAATCTGCAGCTGTCATGGGGACTTAAAACCATGATGAAAACCGTGATCCAAGTATGAGATACAATCTCAAGTTACCACAAGGTGAACAAAATAATTCAGACTGTTTTAACCACAAAAAATTACTTCTGATTCTTAAGCCATGGTTTGGAGGGAGCAGGACAGGGCTAATCCATGACTTTTGATCTCTAGCATGGGCAGGACCAGTCTAGAGAATGATTAATAGGAGTATTTCTGGATCACTAGATTTTTCTTTGGGTTAATTTGGGTGTAAATTTTGTTATTAACTGTTTGATATCCGACATTTGTAATGAGCTGCTAATGACTCAGAACATGCACTTTAGAAAGCACTGTTAGATTAAAAGCAAAAGCTGCAGCTACGTTAAACACTCAGGGGAAGCTGCAAAAAAAATCCTCTACTGGAGAACTAGTTTGTGCTAGGTAAGTGTTCTTGCTGGCATAATTAAGATTTCCTCTCAGCAGCAACTTTTCTTCAGCACAGACATCATAAGACAAGAAAAGTCTTGAAAGTTTGCTCACACATATCATTAAAATGATTTATCTTACATCAGTGTATGGTAGGTAGCCTGTCTAAATGTGCGGCTCAGATGGACAACAAATGCTCCTGTGGAGTGTGAAAAGATGAAGTGTGTCACCCAAGAAAGCGTATCAAGGACACCCTAAGGACATGCTTCATCAAGTGCAACTTCCTAGCCAAGTCACCAGAGCTCTTAAAGAGTCAGCAACAATGCCCCACAGGCCTTATTTGTATAAACAGCAGGCAGGAAAAGCGTGCCAGCCGAAGGAATAGTCTGAGCTATCAGATGGTGAGCTGTCTTGCAATTACAGATGAGAAAGCTGACTGCATAGAGATACCTACCATGCATTCACTGAGCCTGACTGCTCCACTCCCACCACAACGCTGTCATCTTCGGCTGCCAGCAGCAGCCATTTAATTGACACAGGTTTAGGGCAAAGTGAAAGCGGGATTTTCTTTTTTATTTTATTTTTCCTCCTTATGAAAGCAATTGAAGAAATGCTTTCTTCATTGCACCCTGCTTGAGGAGTCTGGGAAGGGGGCAAAAGTTATGCTATAAGGAAATCTCAAAGGATTTACATCAAGTTTATTGCAGCTAACTAGGTGAAATGGCACAAACCATCTTATTTGGCTTTAGCCAGCAGAACGTTCTTTGTAATGGGCAAAAATAAGCAGAGACAACGTTTTAATGATAATCAATGAAACTAATTCTCATGTACCGCACACAGCACAAGGACTTTAGTAAGCAGAACTGCTTTGAGCTCACAAAGTTTTTGTGCTGTACAACGTACATTAAAACACTTTTGGGAGCCCAAGCAAAAATATCTATGAGATGTTGGTTTGTGCTTGGGGGAGGCACTATCTCCAGCCAGCATGAGGCGCGGGGAGACCTCTGCATTGCACCATCTTACCCTGCAGACATTTTTACTTACCAGTCAGTTCAAAATCCATCACCAATTTGCATTCCTGCAAAGTAGTCCAGTGTTGCTGCTCCGTCTGCATGGAAAGAGACAAAGGAGATCAAGCTTAGAAATAAAACACAATACAACTCGTAGGAAAGCACCTGTCTCTCAGACATTCTGTCACTTCGACACTGAGCCTTATGCTCCAGTTAAGTTTTCACCATCAAAAAGCAAGACGCAAACCACAGAACATCAATTAAACTTCTATTTTAGAAATGCATCTGGTGGCTTTTCTTCACAGGTGCTTACCAAATGGTGATTCTGGGAAACAACCCCTGCTTTATAAATTGATAACTGCTCATTTTTAGGAACTGTTGCCTAATATAAATCCAGAATTGTGACCCATTCCTCCTTGGGGGGATGCAAAACTCAGGAACTCTTCCAAAATCCCTGTCTTTAAAATGGAGCAGCTATTTTATGAGAGGGAGGACAGCCTTGGTGACCAGACAACTATGCCCACGGATGGCAGTCCAGGTTGTAAGCAAGGGTCAGAGCTGGCTAAGGGCATGATTTGTGTTCAAGGGAAGGGAAAGCTCTCTGCCTCATCAGCAGGAGAAGCTGCCCCACAATTATTTTGTGTGAGCAGCCCTGAGAGCATTATACTGACAGGTATCCAGGGCCTCTTACTCTGGCAGGCGATATTGGTCAGCCCTCTTTTCTCTCCACATACTAGGACACCCCAATGTCCTGCTTACCCCTCATGATTCTGTATCCATATTCCCTGTGCCAGGCAGGACGAGGAAGCTGCCCAGGATTCTTTCAGAGCACTTTGCCACACACAGGGCACAGACGCCGTGCACACAAACGAACTGCAGGCACACTGTGAAGTCCTTGATTTGACAGGACCGGGGCCGTGTCTGGCAGCTGCAGAACTGACTTTAGGCATGGCAAAGGTGGTTTTCTAGGACAGCAAGTGCAGCCATGGCTCAGCCTACACCAGAGCCCTGGGGAGATAAACTAGCCCTGCTGCCAAGAGGGGGTTAAGGAATGGATGCTTTGAGATGTAAACAAAGCACATCTGTGTGGTACATCGGTGTGACACATCTGTCACAGATGTTCAGACCTCTTCTGGACTTGCCGACAGATCAGCAAGCCATCAGCCAAGGGGAGAAATTTCAGAACGACAGTTATTTTATGCCGCAGCCCAGAAGAAGCAAAACCAGGTCTGGATGGGGATGTGAAAGTGGCATTACAGTGTCTTGGAGAACAAATGGTGTCTAGTGTTTATGCAGAGAAAGGCGACCTGAACCAGAAAGAGGAAGCACTGACTAGACAGATAGGTTACACTGGCCATCCAAGAAAGAATGCCGGTAACCAAACAGATGATAAAGGTATAAAAAACATATAACACCCCCCCTTCACGGCTGTGAGGCCCTTTACCTGGGTAAGAGCCGCGACACTGGGACTTGTACTTCTGCTGTGGCTCCACTAGCGCAAACCAGTGCAGTGGCTCTGGTCTGCTGGTGTACCTGTTGTACTCGGGTCTGAAAAATGGCACAGGGTGACCCATCAGGTGGCCTTCTTATCCTTTTAACAGAGGGAAAACACACATGCCGTAGACTACAAAGGAAAATAATTACTTATGCAAAGGCAAAAACACGAATAATGGAAAATGCCAGGGTGAAAGCTGCAAATGCAGGCTGGTTTTGTGCCCTCATGCCTAACTTGTTGTGGTAAGAACTTCAATTTTGCAGCCATGGCTTCATTTGCTCATGGGACCTCACTGGACGGGCTGCGCAGAGGTAGAATGCAAGTGCTCAGCCCGTGCTTTCCTCCTGCTCATGCAGGGACACCGGACCGTGCTCAGGGCATGCTCTTCAGCTCTTTGGCCGGTAAAAGAATGACTTGGTTTTTTCCGAGTACTTTTTACCACTGTAAGGAAGTGCGTCACTGCCGCGTGAAGTGAGCAAGGTGCCGTTGCCTGCTGCGGAGGTAGACTGACATGTGGACAGCTTTTGGCCAGCTGTATTCTTTCTACTTTTCAAGGGGCCATTGGAAATCCTTAGGGCCTGATTCCACAGATAATGCAATTTTATTTGATACTCAGTTCTGAAAATTAGTTTTGAGGTTGTCAGCTCAGATGTAAGAAAAATGTGGCAAAACCAGTGATTGTAAGCAACTGGTTTAAGTGACTTGCCTGGTATGACGTAGGTCTGAGGAGAAAGAAAGCAGCGCCATCGCTTTTATACTCTGTGTGTGTGTGCACATGTGGGTTTGTGTGTGTGTGTGTGCACTGACTGACTGTTACCACTACCAAGAGCAGTGGTAATTAACTCAAACACTTGAAAACTTTGTGTCAGGACATCCAAAAGAAAACCTGAGGTTTGCCTGTGGGATTTTATGGATCATGTATTTGAACTGACTACAGTTGGGTTGCATCTGGCGTGGAAGCATTTAAGAATCATGTTTTTCAGTTGCAATCAAAGGAATTAAAATCTTTTTTTTTCAGAAGTACTGACTAGACAGAGGTAAACTTCTCAAGTTTACTCAGAGAATTAAACTTGGAGTTGCTTGGAGCCTAATGCTTTAAGGAACAATAAATATCACAGTATTTCTGATCCTTCTGAGAGTGCTGGAAACAGTGCGAGGCTTGGCGATTCTGCTTTGTAAGGCAGGGGATCTGACCTCTACCATGCNAGTGCGAGGCTTGGCGATTCTGCTCTGTAAGGCAATGATTTTAAGTCCTTACTGGTCAGTGGATCTGACCTCTACCATGGCTGTTTATCCACCCAAGCGCACACCAATTCAGGTATTCAAGCCAGTGTCAAACATGCTGAGCTGTCATAATTTCTCTTGACACTAACTAGTGTATTGCATGCTTAGTACTACTTTTTTTTGGCTTTAGAAGTCTTGTAAAGAGTACTCAAATGTAGAGGTCTATACACTGCTGGTGAATTGAAAAGAGTAGCAAGTAGGAAGGCGGTGTAAATGCTGCCTAGCCTAGAGGAGAGCGTGGATAAATCCCAAGCAAAATAATAAAAAAGAAGAACTGAGAAAAATTTTGCAGTACATTTTGTCCATGTATGTTGATGTTTTCACCATCGCTCTGCAGCTGAGGTAGGTAACTCCCAGCAGGAGGGTGGCCAGAGCACTAATTTCTTCATCTGTTGAGACTAAATTCAAAAAAAGGAACAAAACCCAGCACGTTCATGCCTCAGCTGTAGATAACGAACGCCGGCGTAACCTTCCTTCACTCTGCTACATGCCAGACTTCATGTTCAGCTTGCATGCTAGGTGCTACACGTAACTTGGTGATTCCACTGAACTGCGGGCGGGCTCCTGCGTTTTTGGTAAAAGAGGATGAGTCAAAATTATTAATGTGGGAAAGCCACACTAATCAGCGCTGTTGGAAGGGAGGCCTTAAGCCCTGAACAACCAACTCCAGTAACTCTAAACTTCCCAAGAGCTGCCTCCCTCCCCTCCTAACCAAGACCCCATCCTTGGCCAGCACAGCTGATATTTGGCCGAGCGTGAACTGCAAGAGCTCAGCAGCAGGGCCTCCCTCACCACCAGCATGAGCCACTGCGGTACCTTTACTGGTAAGGCTCTGGAGGTCGTGCTCCTCCCATCCTATCCTGCCGGTATCCCCCTGCGGAATGCCTTCTGCATCTCACAGCACCGGGGAAGCTGTGCAGAGCTCTCCATTTATACTAATCTAGCGCTGTGGTGAGATGATTTTTCCTTCAAACCGGCATTTTCGTAGTTTCAATCCTTGACTGAGGCTTGTGCAGCTGCGTGCCCTCAGCTGCAACAGCTTGTGCGAGCAACAGACACAACACGCCAGAGGGGGAGAACCGCGGCTAACAGTCCTCGTGGTGATGTGTGGAGAAACGTGCTGACATTTTCCCCATAGGCTGCACGTCTGCTGCTGCTGATTCCCCTCGAGCTCCAGGAAGGTCGCTGGTATTGTTTTCCATCAAACATGCTTGCAAAAACATGCAACCTGGAGGTGAGACATAACGACATCAGAGAACTGATCACTATAGGAGAGCCTTCATGGAAGCAAAAAGTATATATAGGGAAAAAAAACCCCAAAAGATTAGGCAAGAGACAGCTTAGGGCTATTAAACAGAAAGGCATGAAAGCAGCTTCTGACTCAGAAGATCCTTAAACTGCTGACGGCTGGAAACTGGAAAGTATACCTGGGAATGCTCACTCCACGCATCCCATTTTTTACATGTTGCTATATGCCCCCACTGCTGGCAGCTCTCCAGCAGAGGATGCTTTGGTACCTTTGGTCTGACCCATTTTGATGTCACCTTTTGCTGACTCAACCGAAAATAGCAGGTCAAGTCTTAGTGTAATATCACCCCTCTCACACACAGTAATGTGCGATGGCTAAAGGACTAGTTTCACCTCACATTTGAAAGTCACATCCAGACCATTTTTAAGTATCACCTTCTCCTTAACATCCCACTACGAATGTCATTACTGGATCAACTAATGCTAATTATTCTTCCCTTACAGACAAGTGAAATAAAACCTTTTCCCAGTTTTATTCTAGCTGTTACTGGCTTTCCCATGGTATCTAAATACACTGATCTTAGCACTGGAAGTGTGATGTGTTAGCACGGTTAGAATCAGTCCTCACTACAATGAGCTAATAGCTTAATGTAATGCAAATTACAGTAAAGGATGTAAGAGACACAAGGCAGGAAAGGAAGAGGAAAGAAAATTGTACTGGTAACAACATGTACTTCCAAACTATGTGCATAATTAGTCGGTTTAAATTTCTACCATGTTCGGGGTTTTTCTTCATGTCATTGTTCTGCTCTTTATGTAATTATGTGGTTGCACTTGACTGCACGGCGGCAAGTAAATAACACTAATTGCTTTTCTTATTGGAGGGTAGTGGACTGAAACCATAACTTCTGTTTATCAGCTCCAGGTAATAAAAATTGTATGAAAAGAACTATTTCGGGCAGCATTAGCACCTTTCATCTCCCTCTCTCTCTCTCTTAGACAAAAGAAGCAGGTCTGACAAGCAACAGAACAGTGAAATCCTTCTGCTGAGTCAGATGCTCCGTCTCAAACTTACATAACTGGGATGTATTTCCATATTCCCTCCCTCCTTTCGTTTGCGTGAAGCACAGACAGAAACAATGACAGCTCCAAGGCAGCTCACAGTAGCTTTCTGCGGAAGCCTCGGCGTCACTTGACTGTGAAAAATATCTTAACATCTCCACTGTGGAATAATTAAATACTGCGTTAAGTCAGCAAAGCAGGGTCCGCTACTGAGTGACGTTGGAGTCCATATGCTGTGCATAGAATATGTTGAAACTTTTCTGTTTCTTGGAATACTCAGTAAATAAGAATTTGGTCAAACAGTAAGTCATTTCCTCATTTTCAGAAAAGTAATTTTAAATACATGGGGGAGGGGGGGAAGAACATTTAATTATTGCAGCAAATCTAATTATTGCAGCATTTCGGTGCCATTTTCTGACCATAACTCTGGTATGTTCTGTGATTTCTCAGGCTGTTATTTTTGCAATGGTATGGTGTAAATGTCTGCTGAATTCCCAGAGCTCTAGCACCTAGAACTAATTTACTGGAAACTTCATCTGGCAAGTAAGCATTTACGTCCATAGCAGAAATATTGGTAGCATATTTAGAAATAAATCAAGTGCCAAGAAAAGTAAGTTTAATGTTCACAGATGGCATGTTCCTCATTGACTATTTGAACCTACAACAGATGAATGTACAGGCCTGTGGATGGTGTGCTCTCAAAGCTGTAATGAATTTTTATTAAAAATAGGCACAAGAAATATTGAAAGAAAAACACAAATTAAGAAACAAAGACCAAAGAGAAAACAAGAAGGTGAGAAACACAGCAAGTTAAGTTAAATCAAATGCATGTGTTTGTAGATAAGATAATTAGATGCGCTACAGAAGAGATGCCGATTCAAATCACGTCAGGCAGAATGGGAAACTGGATCTCCTCCCACTTCTTGCAGGAGTGCCTTTCCCACTGGGTTTCAGGATAGCAGAAAATGTTTAAACAGCAAACCATTTGCTTTCTTTTCTAGCTTACAAGTACCATTTCAGGTTGGATAATGTTTTGTTTGATACAAGTGTGGGATTTTTGGGGTCCCACCACCCCCAAAAAAAACCCCCAAAACAAGAAGAATAACATTTATTTTGGCTGTCTTCTGAATTACTTCCCTCCCTCTTATTTGGCTGCTCAACTGAAAAAGCAATTACTCGCACAGTCCTATATCCATTCTCCATTGACCTACTTTCAGCAGGGTTCCACTCCACATCCACCTGGGTTTGGCAGCCACAGCAGCAGAAACTAATTCAGCTAGAAAGTCCTGTAAACCATTTATAACACTGAAAGTCTTCTTTCTGTGCCTCCATCCATGAGGAAGCCTTCTCCTGGACAAATTGGCAAGGTACAGATTGGATTGGTAGTCTGCAAGATGGGTTGAAAATTGGCTAGCCGGATGAACTCTGAGGGTGACCAATATTTTTTACTCAGGCTGGCAGCCTCTCACAAGTGGGGTCCCCCAGGGACTGGCACTGTTCATCACCCCACGCTCTTCATCTTCACAAATGATCTGGATGATGGGATTGAAAGCACCTCCATCAGGTTTGCTGATGACACTAAACTGGCTGGCGAGGTGGACACATGAGAAGGGAGAGCTACCACGCAGAGAGACCCGAACAGGCTGGAAGAGTGGGCTAGGAAGAACTGTATGAAGTTTAAAAAAGACAAGTGGAAAGTCCTGCATGTGGGACGACATAAAGAGCCCAGTACAGGCTGGGACCTGTGTGGCTGGGGAGCAGCCTCGCTGAAAGGGTCCTGGTGGAAACTGAACTGAACGTGAATCAGCAGTGCGCTGCTGCAGCAAGGAAGTCAGGTCAGATCCTGGTCTGCATCCACAGGGGTGTTGCTAGCAGGGGTGGAGGCATGATCATCCCATCGCTCAGTGCTTGTCAGCCCACACCTGGAGTACTGTATCTGGTTCTGGTCCCCACATTTCAAGAAAAACATGGACAGTCTAGGGTGGGTCCAAAGGAGGGACAAAGACAACCAAAGGGCAGGGCAACCTGGGAGTTAGATCTTATCTCCCTGGAGGACAGAAGGCTCGGGAGGGCCTCATCACACTGTTCCAGTACTTGAAGAGTGGCTACAAGGACAGCAGAGTCTCTCCTTTCAAGAAGCCACATGGAGAAGACAAAAGACAAGAATTTTTTCACAGTGAGAATAACCAATCGCTGGTGGAGTCCCCATCGCAGGAGGTTTTCAAGATGCAAGTAGGAAGGGTGCTGGATAATCACAGAATCATAAAACGGTTTGGGTCAGAAGGGACCTTAAAGATAATCTAGTTCTAATCTGGAATCACGGAATTTCAGAGTTGGAAGGGACCTCTAGAGATCTAGTCCAACTCCCCTGCTAAAGCAGGATTGCCCAGAGCACATCACTCAGGACTGCATCCAGGCGGGGCTTGAAAGTCCCCAGAGAAGGGGACTCCACAGCCTCCCTGGGCAGCCTGTCCCAGNCTGGCCACACTCTTCCCTATGCAGCCCAGAATTCTGTTGACCTTCTTGGTGACAAGGGCACATTGCTTGCTCATGGATAATTTACTGTCACCTCATCTAATCCCATCTAGGCTCCCTCCCACCAAAGGCTGGACCAGATGATCTTTCCAGCTCCCCTCCAGCCCGGGCCATTTGCTGGTTCTATGATTCCATGAGGACAGGCAGGGGCTCCAGGAGATGCCTTCACCATCACCTCCCTGAGAAGGGAACCCTGAGCAGACACCCCCCGGGCCCACAGGAGCCAGCACACCAGCTCCCCGCGCCGGGGGCTGAGG
>VXBO01012991.1:361033-410941 GCA_013400135.1 Rhinoptilus africanus | reverse complement strand
GGCCAGGCTGGGGCCTGTCCTTCCCTCCCTCCTCCGCAGTGGCCGGGGGAAGGGGCCCGAGCGCCGGTCCGCTGGGTAGGCGCGGCTCCGTGCTCGGCGGTCCCGAGGTCGCCCCGGGCAGCTCTTTCCTGGCCTTCGGGAATGTTGCGAGCCCTGGGCTTGCCCCGTGGCTGCCGGGTGTAGCTATAGAAACGCCGAGCGGGGAAGAAAACCGGGGAGAGGGTTTCTCCCCTCCTTCTGCTTTACCTTCGTGGCGATAAGGCTGGTCGTAAATGATCGCCTCCCTTTTAAATTCGCTTACATTCCCACTTTCGCCTTCCCCCACGAACAGAGCTAATAGGCACGCTAGTTCGCTAAATTCTTCTGCCGCCTACCTTTTATTCTTCATTAATTTGTACCTTAAGTATCAAGGTGGTCCTCGACCCATAAACCTGGGCTAACAATACTTCTGTGTCTGCTGCTTGATTTCTTAACTGACTAATTGTCCAGCTGATCACAGCCGGTTTTGTTCTCGATGGCTCATTCTGTTTCTTACTTAAAAAAGACAAGATCAAGAAAACATCCATTTAATGGCAGACATTGAAATTCAGAATGCCTCTGTTTCATGATTTGTTAAAATGAACTTGCTTATCACTGGGATAAGTGAATGAGGGAGCATTTGCTGTTACCATCTCTCCATCAGTTGAACCTCTTGATGGAGAGGTTACCTGCTAAATTAATACAAAAGTTCCCCGGTAAACTCCGACAAAGATAGATCTCTGGAAAGAACCATTTTAATTCTATAGTTTCTTGTGAGAGAGCGTCATCTCTGTTGCGGTCGAGGGCTAGCAATGTGCGCTGTCTTAAAGGCCAGTTCCGAATGAAACCCATATGCTTGCTTAAGTTATCTTGAAATTTTGTCATGTACAAGAGAGCTGGACATCATGCGGTGTTACGAGTAGGAACAAGATACTGCTCTTGCCTTTCCTCTTTTGTGCAGTATTTTATGAAATACAGATAGTTCTTACTTTTGTGGGGTTTTTTTCTTTTCATTCTGGGTTCCGGCTGATTTTATTCATGTTGACCTTAGGATCTCAGTTTATCCCAATAAGGGCTGCCCTTTTAGGTAATGAGAGCATGGAGTACATCTGTAACTTTACATTTTGGATTTCAAGAATGGCATGTGCTGAGTCTTGTGAGTAGAGAAACTGAAACATGTGTAGCAAGTCAAGAAAGAACATGAGGATTTTTAGGCAGCTTGTCAGTTGCAGTGTACCTCAAGGAGGTGCCTGGTCACTGACTATGATTTATTGGCAAAGCTGGTCCACTACTGGAGAGGCAGAAGTTGTCCTGATAATAGAGAGAAAACTAGTTTCTTATGAATAAGCTGTAACATCAAGTGGATGTGTGAAAAATGAATGATGGAGTCCTTTTGTTAGTAATTTTATGTGGGGCTTCTAATAGCAAAATGCCAGCATCTCTTCATTAGAGTTAGTTAATGCCACACCTAATTTTTGTCTCTAATGTCTCTAAAAAACATGCAGGGAACTTATTTATTCTGTGTCGTATCTTACTCGTTTCTTTCCAGGGAAACCTTCTTAGCTTATAAAAGTTGTGTGTTGTTCAGGGTGAAGGCGTACAAAACGAAGGTAGGGTGAGAGGAGGGAAGAAGGTGTGAGTATTCTGGGTTGCTCGGAAGAGAGCATAAAATGAGTAAGTGAAGATGAAGTAGGAGGAACTATAGGGAATGGGGAATTAGAGAAATGGGGAAATGGATGACTAGGGTAAAAAGAGTGGTCAGAGTCCGTTAGCGTCACTGGTTCTTTTTTACTAATGTGTCTTAGAATGTGAGTGAACTATACACTCATATGGATCATATGCTCTTTTTGTATAAAAGCTTTCTGTGGCACGACCCTGTGAGCGGGTTGGTGGGGTCTCCCTGCTGGGCTGTATTTATTATTGTGGCATTTTCCCGTTCCTCTGGGATTGTTTCATTGAGTTGAATAAGTCCTTCATGCCTCTCAGTTTTGGGTGCTTTTATTCAAATGTTTGCTTAGGAGTCTGTATGCGAGACACAGATGGAGAAACCCAAAATTAATTTTCTCTTCTTTTTCCTCTATTTCCTACTTGTGTGGGCACTCCTTATAGCCCAGAGCTGTACACTCTTTCTCGTGGCTCATCTCAAGGCTAAGGAGCGTGGAGAGGCAGGAACAGACCAGAACAGTTGACTGTGGAGGAGTAAGAAGTGGTCTTACAGAAGTATGCTGTGGGCGAGAGTATGATTTGGAAGAATGACTCTTACAGAGGCAGTGTTGAGTGGTGGTGAAAGCCTTGGCAGAGGAGTCAGAACTGCGGTATAACAGAGGGTCAGGACACTGGGAGAATGTGGGTTAAGAGCTGCATTTGAGGGTGTTTGGAGGGCCTTTCAGTTCCATCCCCTCTCCCTCCCTTGAATTTCTATTTCATTGACTAATGTTGTATTGATACAATCTGTATTTTCTGTAGCATCTATCTGCCTCACTGTTTCTCACATACCTATTCTTAAATATTTCTATGAAGTCAGGAAGATCTGTTAACCCCATTCTTACAGTTGGGGCGTCTAAATACACAAACGTAACTACAAGCTACCGCAAGGTAAGACAGGGATGTGAGCTTGCAGCTTCTCAGCTACTCTGCTGTTACTTCTGATGCATGGTGTTCTTGCTTTGTGGTAAATGGGAAGCAGCTCGCTTCGCCACTCAATTACTTCATGTCCGTCACAGGCAGTTGTGGTAACAGTAGCTAGATGGCAATGAGTTCAGATCTTGACCTGTTTTGCAGTGACTTGTTCGTATATCCATTTCTTAAATGTAAGTACATTCTAGAAATCAGTTGTAGAGTGTAAATCATCCTCCCTCCTTTGTCCTCCATCTAAAAAAGTAACTGTCACTTTCAGGCTAGTTCTTCTTCCAGCACCTCAGGTTGAATCTCCTGAGGATGCTGTGTGTTGTGTAGAGTTTTGTTTTGCGGTGTTGGTGTTATGGTGTTAGTTTCTTTTTTTTTTTTAAAGGGATATTCGGATTGTGCTGAGCAGAGAGAAAAATATAATAGAGTATTTCATTTGGAAGGGACCTACAATGATCATCTTGTCCAACCGCCTGAGCATTTCAGGGCAGGTTCAGAGTTAGCAGAAGGGGCCAGAATGCAGGTATGCCGTTCTGTAGCAGTTAAAATTATTGAAAGGACACAGTGGTAGAGAGTGCTAGGAAGTGGTGTGCATTAAACAAGAGAAACGATACCCCAAACTTCACATCCGAAACAAAATTAAATTGCCAGGTAGCCTTCCAGAATATGTAGTGTAATTAACCTTAACCCCCTTCTCTTGCCTAGCCTTCAGCCCCCAAAACCGATCAACCACCACCAACAAATAAATACAGGCTATATGAAACTGCGATATTCTTCTACTGCCATGGAACCTTAACTTTGTCTTGTTTGCTTAGTTCTTCTGACATACCTTCTTACTTTACTGTGTACTGGAAATACTGTTGTCACTGCAAAGCTACAGGAATTCCAGGTGGCATAGGGAGAGGTGTCTCCTGTACCTCTGCAGGGAAGAGACAGGATTGCTCAAGTCAGGCAGGTGTGATCAGCAGGGATGACGTACGACAGGGCAAGCAGCTTTAAGTAATGCCATTGTCGTGTAGTACAGCTAGCGGTTGAAGAGCGTGCGTGAAATGCTGCCTATCTGCTTATGAAAGCTTTTCCTCATCAGACCATCCCTAGTGGGGGAATGTGAAGGAGGAGTGTCATCCTTTTGCAGTAAGGAGAAAAAGAGAGGTAGAGAAGGTAAGCAGAGAAATGGTGAAGGACCAGATGGTCTAAAAAAGGTAGTACAAACTGATAGAACTAAGGTGAACACACTGGAAAGTTTCTGGAGAAAGGTTAAGGGACACATTTGTGTGGAAATGGTTGGTGAAAAATTCTCTAATCAGGAATTGGTGAGCAAGAAGGACATCATCCTAGAGCCCATGGTGACTTTCATCCTTTTCAGAATAGCAGATTATAATTTGTTAGCAAGAAACTGGTGATGCATTTTAAAAATTGTCTAGAACTATGTAGGTCACCAAAGAATGGATGTTAAAATGCTGCAGTTATTCTTTGAACCTGTTTCTGTTGCAGTCTTATGTATGTGAATTAACTTGTTTGTGCTTCATCTGCTTGGTTATGTCGGCACTTCCCGTTGTGCCTCCACTCTCTACAGAGCTCGTTTTCGATGTTAACCATCTTTATGTTCCTGGCTTCTTTCTCGAGGGAAACCTTTTCTGTCCTTGTTACTGGTCTTGAGCACTTAGAAAGGAAGTCTGTTTCCATTATCTATTTAGTAATTGCATTTTCTGTCCAGCTAATGATTCTTCAAGAAATTGTTTACTGAGCTTTCAAAAACCCTTAAGCCATATATATTAATGGGTACAGCAGTAACGTTAGCTAATCTGTTCTCCTGACTTTGGTGGAGTGCGAGTGTCGTGATGGAGTTTTGCATGGGGCTTTTGTGCCATCGTGGGAGTTAGAGTTAATGAAAGACTCCTTTGTAAGCAGAGAAATACTGGTGGTGGTTAATCTGTGTGTGAGCAGATGCTTTGATGTAACCTTTGTCTCTGTGCCAACTGTAGCACATGTAGTTTTCAAGATACAGCGAACGTGAGATCTTGGTCAAAACCCTGTATTTTTCATCTCTGGGAAGAAATTACAGCAGCAGTTGGGCGAGTTGTGTATGCTCTGACCTTAGCTGTGGAGGTGTTTTACACTTACAGGCACGTTTGATTTCTCGTGTGGTCTAGTGGTTTTATTTCTCCACCTTCTAGAGGAAATCAAGGATCATTTGAGATTTGTTCGATACTGCAGCTTGGTAGCAGCAAAACTTGTTTGATGATGATGCGTACGTCTGCCCTTAGCGAAGACTTTTTTTGCTCTCAAACATATGCCTGTGGCACATGCTCGTGTCTTTCACCAATATGCTCTGAATGTTAGTTTGTGGCTTCCTGGCTCTGGACTGACTTATGCTCGGTTCTTGTGCTGCTGTTTACTGCTGCTGGTTAGAAACTGTTTTGAGTAAAGCAGAGTCCCTCCGATTTGGCCATTTATAACCTCTAATGGTATAAATTAGTTTCTGAAATGCTATGTAGATAAGCCCTTAATTTTATGGCAGGCGACGAAGATTTTTCTGGGTGTTTTTTTGTTTTGTTTTTTACTTTTTTTTTTTTTAAATTCCATGCTTCTCGAGCTTCTGCTGCTATTGTAGTAACTTGCACAGTGTTATGCCTTTTGATTCTTGCTAAATCTCCTACTCTCCATCACCCTATTAAAGGATGCTTTCTATGTAGTGTTATGGGAGAAGGAAATTTGGCTTGGAAAGCCAAGTGTTGCTTTAACTAAAAAAGAAAGCAAAATTTGTATTTGCTGATGGTTCTGAGGATAATTTTAGTTGCAAAAGTGCGGACACCTGTATATGTGTGTGTGAATCATGTATAATGGATTTGAAGATGCAAGTATAAAAGTCTTAATTTTTTTTAGAGAATTTCTACTATCAGATTTATACCTTCAGTAAGCAAGCTTAAATGGACTACTAATAATTAAAAATACAAAGGGGTCTGCATGACAAAGAAACGTGAACTGAAACTATAACGGAAGATTGAACTGGGAAGGGGTGGGAGAGTGAAATGCCATTCCATGATGATCCGCTCCCTGCAAAGCTTGACTTGATGTATGAGGGTGCTAATTAAGTAAGGTAGCTCTTTGTAGTGAGTCTTTGCTTCAGTGAGAAAATCGTTGCTTATATTTGCCATTTGATTAGGCAGAAATATTTTTAGGTGAAGCTTCTTGAATGCATTAAAGAAAACAAAAGAAAACGCATACCCTGAGCATTGATGGGGATCTTAATATAGTAGCAAGTATGCAGGGCAATGAATTTAATGATTTAATAACTTCTGGCAGTTCTGTAGACTGTAAATAAAGTAAAAGTGCCTGCTATCTTAACACCTTAGAGGCTTTGCAGGAGAACCTGGTAATTATTGCTAAGTTTTTCTGAAGGTTTCTTTAGGTCCTTCTTTCAGCTTTGATCAGTGCGTGTGCGGGTAAAGAACATAGAAGCTAAAAATAAAAACCTCTGTGTAGTTCTGTTCCTTCTGCAACTGCCCAAGTATTTACAGTTCAAAGTATTAACCTTTTATGACTACTTGGATTACTGCTACGGCTGCAGACCTCAGCTGATTAATTCAGGATATATGGTATCTTATGCAAATATCACTAGTGGTGTTTTCCCACCGTTGTCACAGCTCTTATTCAAAGAAATGTGTTGTCACTTAAAATGCTTTCATACCGCAAATGAATAAAATGTAAGTTAAGCTTAAAAAATTACACAGCAGATTGTTCTGATCTCTGATGAAGTCTGAAGGGCTGGCTTTTGGTTCAAACAGAATGGTCAAATCCCCGATTTAAAGAAAAAATACGTAATTGTTTTGGGAGAGCTGTGTACAGAACACAGGAATTAAACACGCAAGACTCAATTTGTAGTTATCCGGAATGTGTTGGGGTGTTTTTTCCCCTTGAATCTCTAGTTCAAACGGATAGGGAAGACAGGAATGTCTGTCCTAGTAGCAGCAATCATTGTGGTTACTTAATTACTAGAGCTGAATGCTCCTTTGTGCTGCAAATGAGAATCTCTCCCTAGTTCCATAAGATACTGTAGTAGTGCTTTGGAAAAAGTGAAAAATCAACAAGGTTTGATCTGTTAGATCGAACACACAGATGTGGTTGCTAAATTTGAATACATCAACTTTACACTGCTGTTACACATATGAAATTGGGATACTGATAATTATCATATATCTTAGTGTGCCCTTTATTATCTCTAATCTTTCTCTGATTATCTCATTATTGGCTTATATCACTTCATTCTTTTTTTTTTTTTTATCCCCATGTCTTAGAATAGATAAGGTAAATCTCAGCCCTACTTCAGGCTTTGCATGGAAAGATGAGCAGATTCCAACCCGAATTCTTCAGTTGCATAGAACCAAGACTGTCTGAAGTCATAGCAGTAGCTCTGAAAAATGTTCATTAATGGGAATTCTGCATGCTAATGTGTGACAGCTGAATCTGTTCATAGTAGTCAACCTTGGGGTGAAAAGAAAGATCGTGTCCATATGGACAGAAATTGCAAGTTTTTAAAAACATGTATGAAGAGTGTTCAGAATTAGAAGGGAGGTTGGTTTATTTCAAGCGTAGTACGAAGCTGGCATTTTCTCGCATTGCGGGGCACAGCTCCTCGAGCATTAGAAGAAGAATCAATTTTCATTCAGTTTACTGATGGCCCTTGTTTGTTCTTGCTTTTTAATCCCCCCAGCCTGCCTCAAACAAATAATGGCATAATCAAACAGGAAGCATAAGAAATATTTTAGCTATTGTGTATGTACAAGTATTTTATTTTTTTAGGCTTTTAACAAATAGGGTGGAAGACCTCCTGCAATTCAGCCAAGTGTTAAATAGGCTTTTCTTTTTAATATTAGAAAAATCTTGCCTGTGCAAACACATTAATTAAATCTGCAAAGCGTTTTATTTTAAGCAGACTTCAGCAACTGAACTTGGCAATCTCTTTGGAAAGAAGAGTTATATTATTTAAAATATGCTTGGATTGTACATTTAGATGACTGCTTCTGGACCCAGTGTAGTGTCTGCCAAATATTTAATTTTACTTAATGATAGCAGTATTCCTTGCTCTGTGTTGAATTTTAAAATGTCATTTCGTTGCTAGGATGCTGGGGGAAGTCATCACAAAGTCTCCGTTTCTCCTGTCGTCCATGTCCGAGGGCTGTGTGAATCCGTTGTGGAAGCAGATCTTGTGGAAGCTCTTGAAAAGTTTGGAACCATATGGTATGTCAAGCAGCATAAAGTCATGTCTCTGGACAAGTTGGGAGCATTATTTAAAAGTCTCTTGGCCCTCTTTAAATACATGATGGTAGCCATTTGAAATCTAGAGCTTGGTTAATAGTAAAGCGTTAAGATTTTCTAGCTGTGTGAGGATTCTGCGTTTCTGTGAATGGCAAATCTGGTCAGGCAGAGGCAGGCTGTCTCCATGCCCTAGTGTCTGCTATCAGCCTTCAGTAGCACAGCTAGGCCTGGCCTTAATATGAGCTGAAATTAAACTGAATTGCAGAGCAGCACGAGGGTGGTTGTCTTCATATAAGTGAATATACCAAAACCAAGGATGGGCCACAGAGCAGGTGATGCTTTTTCCTATGGGAGGAGTGCTTGTTATGTGTAGGAACCTTCAGAATGAGGTGGTTATCCAGAGAAAGCTCCTGCAAAGGTCATAAAGCCTAAAGATTCCTCATCTGTGAACAAAATAGTAAAGGTAAACGGGGAGAGCCAGCTTATTCTGAGCTTTGGGTGCTTCTCAAACTTCCGTATATTTCCTCTAAGGTAGTTTTGTGTCAAAAATAGTATTTTAAATTTCTTAGCAACAGCAAAGATGTTTAATGTATAAATTTTGGATGTGTTTATAACGCGCATTTTCTTTGATCCTTTACCTCATAAATGGCTTTAGCAAGTTTTTTTAAATACTAATTGTAGTTCTTGTAAGTTTAGTAAATGATTAACTCTGTTGTATTGGTTGAATGTTTTTATCCATTAAACTTTTTTAGGAAGACAACTTCTTATTACTTATTTATCTTGTAGCTGCATTTCTTTGTTTTGTAGAAATGCTTTAGAAATGTGTTGACCAGGTTTGGGAAGTGCGAGCAGGGAGACCTACCTTCCCTTTATGTCCTTGTTAGGAATTGTTTGGAAACAACATGTCATATATGACAGTTACGGGACTTAGGAGTTGTTTTGAGTAAGCGTGTAGGAAAAGTTACCATAATGTTTCTGTCACCAGCTATGTCATGATGATGCCGTTTAAGCGCCAGGCTCTGGTGGAGTTTGAAAATGTAGAAAGTGCGAAGAAATGTGTAACGTTTGCTGCAGATGAACCTGTATACATTGCCGGTCAGCAAGCCTTCTTCAACTACTCAACAAGTAAGAGGATTACTCGACCAGGGAACACTGATGACCCATCTGGTGGAAATAAGGTTCTCCTCTTGTCCATTCAGAATCCTCTCTACCCAATTACAGTGGTATGTTTCTTCTTTTTTTTATTTTTAATAAAATAACAAAAGGCAGGGAGCAGCAATTTCTGTTACATTACTTCCATTGTGTACTATTTGTTAAAATTTTACACTGCTAATTTGACTCAGGAATTAAATTCACCTACCAAAACTTTACACCATCTTCACCTAAGTAACATGCATGTTCTGAAAGAAAGGGTTTTTTGAGACAATTCAGTCTTGTTGTACACATATTTCGCAATGCATTTGAAGACTTCAGCGGTCAGGATTTTGAAATGTTTAAGCTGCTACGTGCTTCTGAAATGTTTCCAAATGTGTTGCCACAACATCTAATGTCATTTAGCTTTCAGGCTCTGAGTGGTGTATGTTTAAATAACAAGTAATTTTTCCAGTAGGAGGGGCTATTTTATTGCAGTCCTTCATTCTTACATATTTCCTTTGTGGAAAGTTAAAACCTTCATCTGTTGATGATCACTCCAGTTTGATGGAATCTTCCTCAACTCTTATTTCGGCTGACACATTTTACTTTTCAGTATTTCAAGTCATACGTTATCTACAGTTGCATCGTAATTTATTGCTATCTATTTATGGCACATGTGTGTATTATTTTAATGATAGAGATTTTTTTTGCTAATATTTAAGAATGCATGTTTTCTCGTGCACTGACTGCTTATATTTTTCGTAGAGATTTTATACTACATGTTGAATTGCACAGAGATATTTCAGGAAAAAATTTAAAAGTCTGCTTGAAGTAGACTGGTAATACCGTGATATAAGCATAAGTTACTCATTCTTAGGAAAAATATACAGGATAGTATGGATCAATCGAAGTGTTTGGGGTGTGTGGAATCATATAACTTAATGCAAGTATTAATATACAGCACATTGAGCAAAACTTATGTTCTGCTGTGTATTAGATTCTGAGGATGAAGCCTCTAGCATGGTGGCTCCTTTTTGAAAACAAATGATAACACCCCTCCCTTCCAATTTTTATTTCCCCTCTGCCCCCAGCTGTTTGTTTAGAGTATACCAATGAGCTCTAGAAGCAGGCAGATATCCAAAATTACTTGCAAGCATCAGAGCTCTTTGAAAATAGTGTAGACCAGTAGAGTCATAGCAACTGGGAAGAGCAGATGTACCCCTAACAGCTAGGAATGAGAGGAGAAAAATTAAAATTTTGCACTTGGCCAAGGGGTTAAAGAAGCAGTTAACTTAAGAATGCCTCTGGCGAAGTTTGCATTATTTAAAAAACAAGAACAAAACCAGAACAAACCCAAGCCCCCCACAAAGCCCAGCACCACCTCTTCTTTAAGCCTTTTCTCTCCTTAAATTTGAACTACAGTTTGACAAAATAGAAAAATTGCCACCAGTTTCAAGTGGCAATTCAGAATAGCTGCAATAAACTGTTCCATAGATCTTTAGAGCTTTTCTTTAAGAACAAGATACAGTTTTTGCAGAGAAATTGGTCTGCTCAAAGGCATCTTGTGGAAGAAGCTAAATTGTTATAAAGTTTTGCAGCAGCTTATTTCCCCCATGACAATTGTGACCTGCTTCTTTCCTAGCAGATTTTTTTGAGAGGGGTGTGGCAACGAAGGGCAAGTTAACTGCATTTAGTTCCTGATTGCTTTCCGCCCCTTAGTGATGGGGGGGCTGGCATTTTGAAAAAGTTTTGCCTGAGGTGTGATATATAGGTCTTTGAAGTTCTGTTTCCCAGTTTTCTTATCTGTGGGCAGAACTTTGTAAGGGGTTTGTCTGTTAGATCAGCCTAATTTGTTCAAAAAGACCTCCAAGCTATTATCTGCTGGTGCCTCTTAGTTCTCACCTTCTAAGAAGGTGTGGTTTGCCTTGGCAATTGAAATGTTTTAAACTTAACTATCAACCTCTGAGGTTAGTTTATTGTACCTCCTGTTTGATGATATTCTAGTATGTATATAATACAGTGTTAATTTTTTCTGTAAAATATTCCACATTACTGTATCTTGTGAATCACTTGATTGATTTGGTAATCTTAAGTATCTGAATTTAAAAAAATATAAAAATCAAGCTCTGCGTGCCTGCTGGCTAGCGACACCGATGGCATTTTGAGTAGAGCTTACATCTTGAAAGACAGCCTTTTTTCTTAATTAAGTGTCTGTGAAGAAATCTTTTGAGAGACAAATTGTGAAAGAAAGTCACACGCATAAAAATTCATGTAATCTGGAGCTGGAAAGTTTTCAGGATTCTTTTCCCCTAAACAAGAGGAAATTGATGGCAGCTGTTTGTGCTCTTGAGCTTGCATAGAAAATATACCTATAAATGATCTCATAAATCCAATTTTTTAGGGTTCATGCTGCTTGAATCCTTTCTAAAAATGTCTGTCCATCTTCTGAAAATCTTAAGGTTGACAGTCTCCTCTGCTTGTGTCATTTAGCTATGCAAAACACTCACTGGAGTGTCTGGAGCAAGGTCCCTGAGCAGGGACAATGTTTTTGGTTTGTTGTGGGGTTTTTTGGGGTTTTTTTGTTTGTTGGTTTTGGGTTTTTTTAGTGGCAATAAGCTTGTGTATTAAAGTTTAGGGTACTTTATATGAGCCAGGAGTTACACCACAGCAGCTGTAGCCAGCATCCTCTTTTTCTAGTTTCTTCTTGTGGAGGGGGAGTATGTGGGAGTGTGTGTGTGTGTTTGTTTGTTTTTTTAAGAAATCCAGCATGCCCCCCCCCAGCTTTGCCTCCCAACTGCCCTGCTATTCTGCAGAACATGATAATGAATACTATATTTACTTACTTCCCCCTTTCTTCCTCTTGTTCCCCAAATAAACCAGAGGATATGCACTAGGATCTCAGAATGAGCGTTTTAGAAGTCTTTGGTTTAGATGAAAAGAAAGAAAGGGAAAAACAAATTGTGGCAGAGCGTTTCACCAAGATGTCAGTGCTTTTGCCTGCTGCGTTTAGCTATGAAGCCAGCTGTCTGGTGAAGCTTATGTGCTTTCAGCTGCTTCAGTGTGATCTAATAGGTGAATTGCTTCAAGAAATCACAGTTTCTGTTTGTTCGGGTTCTCAAGCCCGACTCTTGGGAATTCTGAGTATGAGTGTATGCTTACTCTAAAATCAACTTATTTTTCTTGGCCAGCTTCATGCTGAAGCCTAGTTTCTGGTACCGTGATGCACGGAATTGTTACGTGTAATCGACTGTTATTTGACATACTCCTGGCACCACATCATAAGCCTGGCCTAGTGTGCAGTAAGGCCAGCTTTTCTCCTTTCTGCTTTGTTCCCCTGCAACACTGAAGATGGTCTTGAATTTCATTGGTACCTTGTAATGTAGACAAACACTGGTGAAACAGCGTTAACAATGAGTTTGCATGAATCCAGTGTTTCCTGCCAGAAGTTTTCTCTGCCTTAAGTGGAGAAGCACAGCAACCACTTGCAGTGTCTTTGATTCAGGTGAAGTACCATTTAAATTCTCATTTTGATAAGCTACCTAAGCTTACATCATGGACTACCCCTGGTTACTCTTCTGAAAATGAACGTGACCAACAACAAAAAATACCCCCTCAGCTGCTAGGGCCTTATGAAATGTGCTATAATTACAGTGTCGTTTTGTCTCTCTGCTTTGGTAAAACTACTGCAGTGCATGCTTAAAAGGGACCACACCTTGGCGCATGGATGCAATTACTGGGCTTTAACACAGTTGAAGGTACTTGTTAAACTAACTAATGTTTGTATGGGTGCTTCTTATAGGAAGTTTTTTCCTATTTTTCAGATTTGACTGCCTGGACTATATTAATCTATAAAAATGCGCATCATGAAAGTATAAACTGCACAGGGAAAATTATAAATGAAAAGCTAACAAGGCTTTGCTCTTTGGCATGTAAATGGCAATGCAACAAAATGTTCTGTGGACCTAAAGTGTATGAAATTTCACATCTGAATAAAATATTTTTTTCTTCTTTCACAGGATGTCTTGTATACTGTGTGCAACCCTGTTGGAAAAGTTCAGCGCATTGTTATATTCAAGAGAAATGGAATACAAGCTATGGTTGAATATCCTTTTTGAGTGTGATTATTTTTTTTTCCTGTAGGTTCTCAACTATAGATGGGATTTAACATGAGAATGTCAGAAAAATACTGTGTAATTTTGAGACCAAATGATTTTTTAATTTCTAAGACATGGTAATTTGTAGATGTCTTTAAAACAAAATACCACTTAAACATTTCATCTTTATAGGAAAATTACTTTGTCAAGAATGGTCTTGATAACCATGTTTATAGGTAGCCCTAAGGCTAATAATTGCAGACATTAAATATGTCTTAGATTTGTCAGCGCATTATACACAAACGTTTCATGGCTTTTGCCTGTGTTGATACTTAAGAAATAGGTAAGGGATTGCAGAGGTGCAGCTTTACTTCTTCAGAATCTTTAATATATACCGCTTGTCTTACTGTTCCAACTTTGATAAAGCACAAGACCAACTTAGGCCTCCTTGACCTGTTTATCATGTCTTGAGGAAATTCCCTGCTCTGTTATCCTACTGTTTACTCTATTTGTAGCATTAAGTTGTACATGGGATGAACGCTCAGAGTTGTTAATGTGTTACTGCCGTTTTGCAAAGTCCAAAGTCTGATATGATTACGCCTTAGTTTATAAAATTCTGATAACCCTCTTCCTAGAGACTGATCACCCTCCATTTCTGAGGTGTTTCCTGGACAAAAATGCACCAAAATCTCAGAAATTCTTTTGTGATTTCAGGTGCTAGCAATATGGCAGGCTTTATTAGGGGTTTGCTTCGGTAACATGTAACTTCACTGGTGGCTGCACTGATGATGTGCTAGGCAAAAAGAATTACCCTAACTTCCATAAAAGCAAACTCATTGCTGTTTATCTATGTTGAATGGTTAAACTGTATGTCCTTACATTGACTTACATTGATAGTGGGTTGAGTTTGTGGTAAGCAGTGTTGTCTGGATCAGATGACTTGTACAGCTGGAGGTTATTCTGCATCTTGTGCAAGATTAGGAGAGTTGTGGGGAGGATCCTGCTCATACTCTCCAACTACCACACTTCTGTCCTTTGAATTAAATTCTGCAATATGCCTTTTACTAAAAACAGAAACAACCAGGAATTGAAAGAAAACTCACCAATGTGAGCAGAGCAATGTGGCAGTGTAGGTAAATGGTTTGGGAGGAAAGGGTAAAAAATAAGTTTCAAGACAAGCCTTGCTTCAAAAGTTCAAAAATTTATTCAAGTTTTGGCGGTAATTGCAGTACCCATTACTTTTGCAGATATTCTCTCACAGTTCTAGCCAGTGTCATACAATTTCTTCAAGGTCCAGGACGCTTAGTTTTTCTCACTCTTAAATTCCGCAGTGAATGTACATCAACTTGGAAGAAGTTGGGCTGCAGGAATGTGGTAAAACAGAGTGGATATGCTATTGATGCAAACTACCAGATTTCACTAGAGTATATTAAAGGATGGTGCAAAATGTCTGGTCTGCTGCAAGGTATGCTGGTATGCTTTCTGAAACCATATGCTATTCAGTATGTATGAGATCATGGATTGCCATGTGCCAAGACTCAGGTATATTTTTTTGCTAGCCATAGAACTAATCTTGGAGTACGCAGAGGATATGAAATAACCTACGTATTGGAGCCAGGTACCTGCATCTGCCTTGAGCAGTGGATTTAAAGCATCTGCTTGTTGTATTTTCTGATGCAAGATGATTATTTGTTCATTCAAAGTATCTCTCTTAGTTCTGTGGTTTTATTTGGCTACCAAGATAAAAAGAGGGTACTCTTTCTTAGTTGTTTTTGCTGTAAAGTACCTACCGAGTTTGCATTCTCCCTACCCACAAGTCTCTAGCTAATGCTAGCTGTGAGAAGGGATGCATTGTCTTAAGTCATGCCTTCTCGCCCCTGAGCTCTGATCCCTTCTCAAATGATGCAGCTTCAACTTTCCCTTCAAATATTCTCTAGGCTTGCGGGTAACTTTCTGTGTCCTCTGATGAAAATTACTAAATCCACCTGAATATCCCCTTCCAAATGGCATAAATTCAGACCATAACCAAAGCTTGCATCTCTTGAAGACTTCACTAATTTATGAATGGTCTCATCACATGCTGCCTACATCTCAAAAAGAACATATGCTTAACATAAGTTGAACCCCTGTACACTTGTTGGTAATTTTATATTAAAGTCTGTATAGAGTTCTCGTAAGGTATACAATAGTGAAATATCTGCAGGCTGCAAAAATAAAGCTGTATCAGAAGAAAGGGATGTGAATGAGACATCTGGGGAAAAAGATCCTTAACATGATGTGTACGTTTGAATCGGTGTTTTGTGCCCAGAAGGCAAAGGCTGCACTCAATGGAGCAGATATCTATGCGGGATGCTGCACACTAAAAATTGAATATGCAAGGGTAATGCTTGGACCTTCTCTTTTACTTTTACTAGAAAAAAAAAAAATACATAATCAAGACTTAACCGTTTTCACTTTTACTTTGAACAGCCAACTCGACTTAATGTCATTAGAAACGACAACGATAGTTGGGACTACACTAAACCGTATCTGGGCCGACGAGGTAGGTTTTCCTATGTTATCGCTGTAGATGTTTGACTGTACTAATGGCAGTCCTTTATGCGTGGTCAGGCTGTATGGCAATAGTCATTTTCAAAGCAAGCCAGAGCTGCTGAAGGCTGTGTTCACAAGCCAGGACATTAACCCTGAGCCCTAGTGCCCCCTACTGCCGTGTGCTTGAGCCACTTAGTTCAACAAGGAGCCCACACCTGCAAGCACCTTCGCAGTTCTCAAGGACTTGCATTTCTCCAAGCAGCTCTCTCTCTTTGGAGGAGAGGAAACCTGGTACAGACTATTCCTTACAAACTACAAACTTGCACACTGCTTCTCCTTCGAAACGACTCTTTTTCCCTTATGTTGGACGAGGCATTAAGAAGGATAGAGGACTTCAGCAGGCTGACTCTACACTTCATCATGCACCACATCGGCATCAGCAAAAAAACCAAACCAAACAAACAAATAAAAAAAAACCCTCTGAAAAAACTCAGACTTGCAGTTCACCTTGTCTGCATACTGCATGCACCATCACCACAAGTTTTTAAAGGAGGACACTTTCAGTACTTCAGATTTGTGTGGGATGAATAACACGATAGACTGTACCCATTCTGTTCAAGTTTGTATGTATGCTGGTCTTATTTCCCTTAAAATTACAACTGAAAAATTGAGAACTTCCAAAATTAAGAACCTCTCTTGTTGATATCATTGACATTGTAATCTTCTTATTACATGCTGTATGTGAGCGTTGCATTCAGTCTTAGCAGTGTAAATATTGTCTAGTAGTTATCTGCAGATAGTTGGAACTGAGCAGTGCAATATCAGATAGGTCCCCTCAGTTATATTTAAGTATTAAAATAGGGAGATTCGTAATTGGTACAGGCATACTGTCTCTTAAGTACTCAGCTGTAAAAAATTACCAGAGTTTAACTCATGTCAGTGGAAACTATGACTCTATATGTAAAGACAAACTGCTGTGTAGCCTCACTCCTGTGAAGTGTTTATTTTTAAGAAATATATATCTGTATCTATTGAGTGCAGTGTTCAGTAACTTATGTACAATAATGTGTGCAATGTAAAGGTAGAAAAGTGAAGACAATGTGTCCAAGATAGAGTATCTGCTTATCAAAAGGTATGAGAGAACCAGGGCTTTGGCCGTCTCAAGTGATACGCACTTTCAAAGTAGTTCTGCAGAGACGCTGGGCTTATAAAACTGTTGTACAACTAAAAACTTAGAGTTTGAATTTTCAAAATGAAGTTCTTGTAAAAAGTTAACAAGGGAGCTACAGTATTGGTTGCAGCTTGGAGATTATGACTATATGCATCAGGATTCAAATTTTTTTCTCAAATTTCCTGAGTTAAAAAAGGGATTTTGTAGAAACTCAAGGGCAAGAAAAAAATCTGAAGGATTAATGTGACCCTCATATCTTTTGGTCATTGCAATGTTTGGAGCCTGACTTGTATAACATTGTGCATCTAATTACACTATGTAATTGGTCTGCAGGTAGATATGGCTGTATGGACTGAATGTTCCCCAAGCCAGAGAAAACAGTGGAAAATGAAAAACTTAGGATAGCTACAGCTCTTTCTTTCTCAAGAACTCTCACTCTACTCTTTTTTTTTTTTCCCCTTTGTTACTTTGACAACCTGTCTCTGTTTTCTATATATCACTGTACTACACATAAGAAGAAAATAATTAGATGTGTATTTTATATATATCTCTATATATCATGCTAATTGTATATAGCGTGATTTTTCATTTACTGTGGCCCACATTCACTTATCTAGAAAATGGGAATATAAATTGTTGAATGAACACTGAAATGTACTTGAGAAAGCAGGCATCTCGAGCAATTCTGCCCAGAAAAAGTAGTTAGGATTTTTTAAATTTTTTTTCCCCTGAGAGAGAAAGAGTTTTCATATTTGAACTTCAGCTTACCCTTGCAGCAGCGTTGTTTGGCTTTTGAATGTAATGTGACCCAAACTGTAGGGATCTGACTGCAGAAAACAAGATCTTAGCCCAAAGGAATTTTGTTCTGTCGTCAGGCATGCTAATACATCCTTTCAGAATTCCCTCCTTCCCTCAAATCTTAGGAAGGAAATGCATTTTGCTAATGATGTTCTTTCTGTTGTTTCTGTTTTTTTTTTTTAAAAGAACTAGTTTTGTTTCTTTATGGTAACAAATTACAGACTTCCTGGTAGTATTTCTCCACTTAAGTAAACTTCCTAACAAATGCTTGCTGCTGTCAACCCATATTGTACTAGATTGAACTGAAAAAAACCCCTGACTTTCAGTACTCTACTTGCTTTTAGACAGCTCAAACTGTAGTTTGGTGGCAGTAACAGCATATGCAATGACTCAAGGACCTGATTTAAAAACAAAACCAAAAAGCAACTAACCCCAAACTAGATTGTAAAGAATCTTTCCATTAAGAATTAATTTTTAAGGCGGATCAGTTCTCACGTTTCAATGCCTGCTTGCACAAGTAGTTGTACCGGCACAAATGAGGGACTTTGTTCGAGGAAGAAACAAGTATGGGGCAAGGAGAGAGCAGTGGGCTACACCATCACGAGGAGGAAACGTTTGTCAAACTCTGTTCTGACAGAATTCTTTATTTGAAGAATGTGGTCCTTTCTGTTTTACTGTGTGCAGTTTCAAAGGATTTAGCGCCACAGACTGGAATTATAAACTTGATCTTTCTGAAAGATGACTACTGCACACAGTCTAAATGCTCAAAATACTTGATATGACTGCCCATGTGCTTTTTAGAGCCAAGAACCAGAGCTGTTACCCTGAAAAGGGAACGGCAAAACAAAACTTCACAAAAGTAATCTTTCTTCTTATATTTTTGAAAGCATTGAGCACTGTTCTCTCTTCAGGCTTTGTTGCCAAAGTAAATACCTGACTTGGAACCTGTCCTCAAAATCCTGAGCAGAAAGGGCACATGTGTTTTCATCTTCCACTGTTATGTTGTCTAATGCAAATAGTCCCTGTTTTTTCAGGGGAAATTCTTCCAGCTGTGTTGAGCTGGAGCTGCCATTTTCAGCAGTCAAATTTCCTGGGAACTGTTGTAAGCTGATAAATGTCTTGCCCCATCTTTCCAATGTGGCATTTTTACTTGTGACAACTCAATTGTTGTTTAACACAAAGAAATCTGGAAGTTTAGATTTCCTTTGTCATGCAGCATGGATCTGGTTAGAAGATACAGCTTTGACTGTGATGCACTGCTTTCCTCCAGTAATGTAGACCCCTTGCTTAACTTTATATCCTAGAGAACTGGGTTTTCTTAAAGGATTGACCGTTGTTTTAGTGCATTATTCAGTGATGGTTTTCTTCACTTGAACTGTTCTGTGCTGCTGATAATGCAATAATGTACAATCCTTTCAGCACGCCCATAAATCATTAGGTGTTCTGTAAATATATATGTACGCATATGTAATGCTCTCTGTTTACTGATTATGAAACCATGTAATACAGGTTGTTGTTGGCTTATGCTGAAACTTCTTGAAAGAAGCCCACTTTGAAAATGTGTTGCTGTTGAAGCTAATATTATGATTCAGGTACTGTCTTTCAAAAGTACTGCATTTCAAATTTGTTTTAAGAGACACATAGGTAAATCCTGCTGTATGGTGTTATCTATGCTAATGTGTGGTGTCTGTTTAGGAAAAACTATTGGGTATTTCCATAAACTTTAAATGTCTGCATCTCCTCATTGGCCACTGCCCTCAATCAACTTAAGTGCAATTTGTTATACAGATGGCAGTCGTTTAATTTTGGTGTCCCAGGGCTACAGTTTGTGATTTTAGATGTATAATGAATGAGAAATTGCCTATAAAATTAACAAGGGCTCAAATTACTTTTTTGCTTCTTAACTAGAAGCTTTGTGTCTTAACTGAAGAAATCAAGTGCGTAGTTGTGCTTACTAAACTGTTTTCTTTCCCATCCCGCATGTTAGACAGAGGGAAGGGCCGCCAGAGGCAAGCTATTTTGGGAGAGCACCCATCATCATTTAGACATGATGGTTATGGTAAGTAACATAGGATGACAGGTGGTTGTGATTTCTGTACGTGTTATGTGGAATTCTAAATATTCAGTCAGTGCTTAACTGCGGACTCCTAATTGTGCTGTCCGTGCGGTGCTGTCAGTCCACGTTGTGAAAAGGCTAGTGAGTCACTGAAATCTGTGTGTGTTTATTGCCGCACCTCTTCTTTCACCGAGAGCATCTGGCTCTACAAATTTATTCCTTGGTAGAATGTTTCCTTACAGTTACCATCACCCTAGCCATGGATGGAAAATGACCTCTGTACTGGAAAAGCAGTTTTCTTCTAGAAAATGGCAACATAGCTTGATCAATGGTTTGATGCAACGCAGAGCTCTCTGATGTTCTTGCATGCAAAGCTGTGAATTGTAGCCTTTGCATGTCTTCTAATTTAGCTAATTCTGAAAAGGTATAGCTATGTGACTGTATAGGAGTGATGGTTTGCCATTAGTGCTATAAAGTGCCGCAGTTGTTAGCAGTGCTATCTGTAAATGAAGGTCTGCTGTCACTTTTCATGTGTTGGACCAAGACCTCAGGGTTGTGAAACTAATGTCCCCAGTTAGATGTGACTTTTCTGGTTATTTACTCTCTTAACTGTCATATGCAATGTGATTTGTCTTGTCTCTTTCTTTGCAAATGTATTTATGATATTTTCAATCTAGGTTGACCTACCTGCTCTTTCAAAAGGTTCTTCAAATCTCCAGAATTTCCAAGTTCTGTCTTGTGTTCACTGGTGTTCTTTTCTCATTCTTCTGATACACCCTTCTACCTTAAGTAATGAGGCGCTCTCTTCCTATTCAACTGTCTCCCTCTCTTTACTGGGCAGGGCAAAAAAAGGGGCAAAAGGTTCCTTTTATACTTGGCTTATGTGAATTTCACTTTATTTTTGTCTCAGCAAAACAGGAATCCTCTCCTTTGTCTGTAATACCGATGTTTTCTATAAACAGAAGTATTGCATACTAGTAATGTCTCTTAATTAAACAAAAAACCCAAACAAACAAAATAAAAAAGGAAATTGTTTATTTCAGTGAAACTTGTCACTTTACCTGTAGTGGAAAATAGGACAGCTTCATTTTGCATTAATGCAGAGGCTTAAGTATTCCTATTTCTTCCAAATGAGCTGTTTTGTAGAAAGGCAGTCTTAAAAGAGCTTGCCATCTCCTCTCTTTACTTCTGGCTAAAAGTTCACTCCTTTTGGTTGTTTTTCATATTTTGTAATACTCTTTCTTGGTGTCATGTAGCTCTATAAGTAGACATGGCAATATTTCTTCTGATAGGTTCATGTTAAAAATTTTGTACTGTGCTGGGAAGATACTATTTTTATAATTACTGAAATACCTTTTTTCTCTTGTGTATTAAAACAATACCATGAAACAGCTCCTTCTTGTCTGGTAATATAAGAAAAGACTTGTAACATTAAAGGGAATAGAAGAGGTTTTATTGGTGAGGGTTTTTTGGGGTGTTTGGATTGGTTTGGGGTTTTGGTTTATTTGTGTGGTAGGTTTTTTGTTTGATTTTAAATTTGAAAAAGAATTAATGGAAACTGCTGTAACGTTCCCCTCCCTTTGCCCCTGAAAATATGAACTACGTATGTGGGCTTTAATGCAAGATTAAGTAGTGTAACTTGTTTCAAACAATATCTCCTTAGGGTCACACGGTCCATTGTTGCCCTTGCCGAGCCGGTACCGAATGGGATCTCGGGACACTCCAGAACTTGTTGCTTATCCACTACCCCAGGCATCCTCCTCTTACATGCACGGTGGAAATCCTTCTGGGTCAGTTGTCATGGTTAGTGGGTTGCATCAGCTAAAGATGAACTGCTCAAGGGTCTTCAACCTGTTCTGCTTGTATGGAAACATTGAGAAGGTAAGGCATTAGTTATTAACAACTACTATAGGAATTGTTTTGGAAAAAAACCTGGCTGAGATGGTCTAAGAATAATTTCTAATTACTTATAAAACTCCTGGTTGGGCTGTTTGTTGCAATGTCATCTTTTTCTCTTATCTATCTTAGGTGAAATTTATGAAGACCATTCCAGGCACAGCACTGGTTGAAATGGGTGATGAGTATGCTGTGGAAAGAGCTGTCACACATCTCAACAACGTCAAGTTATTTGGAAAGAGACTTAATGTCTGGTGAATATGTTTTATCAGATAATTAGTCTACCAGTGCACAGATGGAATGAGTTTGCAAACAGACAATGTCCCGTTGTTTTGTTATTATTGTTGGAGTTACGATTTCCGATTAGCACTTACTATTTATTTATTGCTATTTATACTTTTGTTTATTATTATGGTTTTATTTATATTAAAAAAGCATATGGGCATTACATGGATTGGCTGTTAATGAGCTGTATTCCCTATGTGTCTTATCTATCCTTTCTACGTTTTTTTTTTTTTAAGGTGTCAAATCCAACCCATCTTGTTTTCCTCCTATTTCAAATTTTTTTAAAGAAATGTCACAGAATCAGATAACGTCAGTTCTGTTTTGATTACGTGAATAGTCTGTGAGCAAAGTATGCAAGTCTTAATAATTTAAGAAACTTTTAACTACATATATATCTCTTCCTCCTTAAATCCCAGTGTTTCCAAGCAGCATTCGGTAGTTCCAAGCCAGATATTTGAACTGGAGGATGGCACAAGTAGTTACAAGGATTTTGCAATGAGTAAGAATAATCGTTTCACCAGTGCTGGCCAAGCATCTAAGAACATCATCCAACCACCCTCTTGTGTGCTGCATTATTATAATGTTCCCCTGTGTGTAACTGAAGAAACATTTGTAAAGGTAGGCAGTTGAAATGGCTGTGACATGTAGTGCTTTGGGGCTCTATCGCAGGTTTACACTGTGCTTACTTTTAAAAAGAAATAACTGGGATAGTTACAGCATAGTGACTGGAAGAGAACTGGTTTTTAAAAGAGGTTTGGAGCCTCTCTATATACGAGCTGCTCTATTTTCACAATTCTGCCATTATTCTCTCAATTGTTTGTTTTGGTTTTTTTTTTAAACGTGAGAAACAAGATGTTGGAAGTAAAATTGAGGAGCTTATGGTGTTTTTTGTGGAGGAAGGGGAAAAGACCCACACAAAGCCAAATACAGAGAAAGACTACAATTCACAAAAGATGTACTGACTCCCTGAGGGGGTTACTCTGATGACTGCTGGGATGTCATGTACCTAGAACAGTTTGCACAATTGAGTCCCAAATGAACTCTGGATGCTTACGTAAAACATGCAATACTGGGCCTCTCAAGCGGAGGCAGTGGTAAAACTGATGACACTTAAGTGAGTTCTTTTCCAGTTCAATAAAAAGAATATGTTTTTTTCAAGCTCTGTCTGAAAGTTAATTCTAGTTCATGAGCACTGTGCTTGTATGTACAACTTCTGAGCTACTGTATTGAAGTGGGAATGTCAAAAAGAACAACTTGTTTTTATTTAAAAATGTTTGAGGTAGGTAGTGATACTGGTACTTTAACAACTTTTGTGCCTATAAAATCGTATTTATCACGGGACAGGAAAGATATAGGAACTTTGTTATGCATACTATAGAATGGTATTTTTATTGAAGAGTTAACAACCTAAACATATTTTTGAAATAATAATTTGCCATTATTCTTAGAAGCTCTCTTAAAGAGCCAGTATTTCCCTTTTTTGTGTGTCTCTTCCGGGAACTTGGAATTTTTGCTAATGTGTTTATGTGCATTTTTACTGGAGTTTTACCTTTTGTTTTATTTTTGTGACAGTTATGTGAGGATCATGAAGTTCTCAGCTTTATTAAATACAAAGTGTTTGATCCAAAACGTAAGTAAACTTTGCCCTTTTGGGGGCGTTATTTGAATTCCAGTTTTGGTAAGAGCGTACACTGTCAGGAGATGTTACTTATCCCCTCCTTCCCTTTTTTCTTTCTCATTTTGACAGCTTCTGCCAAAACACTGTCTGGTCTGTTGGAATGGGAATGTAAGACGGATGCAGTGGAAGCTCTCACTGTACTTAATCACTACCAGATAAGAGTCCCAAGTAAGTAAATTTTAGTGGTCTGACTGCTATATTTTTTTTCTTGTTTTCTGTCATGTTGATACTGCTTTTGTAAAAGGTGAGGCTTCAGCTGCTCAGTCTGCTGCTAAAAACTGCATCGTTCTTATTTTATGTATATATGCTGTATTTTAGACATATACATATACTGTGGTATATATTACAGTATACAAATACTATATATATTAACAATATTTAATCTCTAGTTTAGGTTACATTAGTTTCTAACTGAATGGCACGCTTTCTTAGTTTTTGAGTTAACCTGTAGAACTCAAAATATGCTCTGCAGCTTTGAAGTTACGGAACAGTGAGGGGAAGGGAGAAAATGGTTGGGGATAAGAAAGGCAGGCAGGAAAAGCGATAAAATCATCAAAATCAAACCTAAGGATAATGACTTACTGAAGCTTTTCATATCTTCTCACAATAAATGCAGGGAAATCTGCAATACCTTTGGGCAGAAGATTCTTTAAGTTACTTGCCTTACTGCTCTGAATTAACTGTTCCTGCAGCGCGCTCTCTTTAAAGATCAGAAGTTGTGAGGCCAAACTGAATTTAGCTCCAAACTAGTAAGAATGGAGGGGAAGTTCACCCACTAAACAAGTACACAATAGGCCAGATCTGCATTGAACAATTAAGATGGTTTATTAGATTAAAGGCAATTTTTCTGGGCGTTCACAGATGTAATTTTGAATCCAGCCCAGTGTCTAATACTATTTTAAAATACCTTCTCCGAACTGTTATGAATTGGTCTCCCTGTCAAGTGTTTAAATCTTTCCTATGCCTGCCTCACCCCATTGGTCCACCTTCTCAATAACAGACTGAGATTACTTCAGGGGCAGAATATTTTTTAAGATATTATTGAGAGCATGCTATTCACCGTTTCACATTTATCACAGTTTGGAGAGGTGGTAACAATAGAAGAACTTACTCTTTCAACGCGAAAAAGACAAACCCTAATGTATAATCGAATATAACTATCACAGGAGGAAAACACAGTACTTTAAAACAAGGCCTCTTGGTTAAGACTTGCGTAATAAGATTGAGGTTGGCTGAACCAGGAGGACGTATCGTCCACTACCGGAGAGGCAAATGCGTGCTGCCATCCGGGGGTCTTGGCAGCCTTTCCAAGTAGAGGGGGGTTGGTTTATTATGCTTTGCTTTCTGGAGAGGCCTGAAGGCTGTGCTGGGCATCCTCCTGGTCTGTTCTCAGTTAAACACATGTGAATACCGTCCAGTGCCACTGTCGCTGATAGAAATGTCACATTCTTTGAAATTGCCTGCTAAATACTACTTCTGTAAATAGCTCAGCTAGGAAGAGGGGCAGGGATAATGGTCAAGCCTGTTGTATAGTACAGCATTTGGAATTCTGTTGGCATTGCCTTGTGACCAGATCCATCACTTTGGTTTTATGTCTAAAAAATGCTGGTAGACTATCAATAACACCTACTTGCAGGTCATCTGGTGTCTGCAGGCCACTGGCAGGGGTAGGTGGGGGAGTGTGAACCTTAAATCTACAGAATTGGTAAACTTGTCAGATGATGCGAGGGGATCTTGATCAGCAGGAGAGCTATGCTCAATAAAATGCCCTGAGCACGTTGTATGTTTTCTCCTGACAGATGGCTCCAACCCTTATACCTTGAAGCTTTGCTTCTCTACTTCATCCCATTTATAGAGGAGAGGACAGCATGTTAAGAGCTACGTCCACCTCGATTTGCAAGTTTAAAACTACACTTCGTTCACAAAGCTCTAAAGTGGTTGTTCTAATGTTGCCTTGTTTCAACTTAATTCTAATATCTTTTATCTTGTTTTATAATAAATGGATGTTCCTTCATAAATACAAACCAGATTTTTTTCTTTTTGCCTCTGAGAAGTATGTTGTAAGCTTACTACAAAGTTTGTATTTTGTTAGTGTAGTATTTTCAAATGTCTAAAGAAGCACCAGTAGTATAAACAAGATTGTTTTCTTTCAAAAATGAAATATATTTGCATTTTCGATAATGTTAAAGGTTAGCAAGTATTTTTCCATTTGTAGTCTTAATTGGCAGATAGAGCTATTACATCAGAATTTTAAACGTAGAACTTGTTTTTTCAGTATTTTAAGTAGTGAAGTATGCTGCAATACTAAAAAGCTTGTATTTATAAAATGCTTTAATCAGGTTAATGTTGCACATACAGAATTTTTAGTAGTATAGACTTGATTTATTGTTCAAACAAAGCTAACTTAGAAAATTATTAAGTATGTACATGTGTATGGTGTGAATTCATACGTATTTAAAGTGGGTTTGTTTTTTTTAACAATTATTTTCCATTTGCATTAGCATGATGCCATCTATAGCTAGTCCCACCGTAGGGGCCTTTTAAAAATTAAAATTGCGAGCCTGTATCAATGTGTTCATCCTCATTTTCCATAATTTAAACTTAAATCTTTGGTGTTTAGCATATCCTCTTGGCTTTATTTATTTATTTTTTTAAATGGCGGTTATGACATACTAAATGGTGAAAGTTGGATATGCAAGAAGATTGATCATCATAGAAACCAAGGTGGTAAAACCGGTTAAAACAGAAAGCGAGCCCCACCATACTTTCTCATACCTGGACAATTCAATGTTTTCTTTTGTCTGATTTATCTTATATTTCTGTTAGGACCATGAAAGAAGTCATGGGGTGAATAGATTTAGCTAGCCTCTCACTTAAACTGAGGTAATCCAGGTGAGATTCAGATACTGTAACTAATTACATGATGTGAAATAATTGAGGCGAGAGATCTTTTGCTTTGGAGAAGATGATTTGTTTTGTCCCAGTACTTTGAAACTTCTGTTCTCTCTTCTAGAATTGGAGTTGCGTCTTACTTGGGCTAAACCCCCCCAAAATGGGGACCCAAGCAGGGAAGTCTGGGACCTGTTGTCCTAGGCTCTGTGTTTGTTCCCCTTTCTGAATTTACAGCTTCCTTTTAGTTCTGCTCTTAGTGTCCAGAGATAAGTTATTTTATCAGATATTTTATGTTTTATCATACCAGTTCCTAGTTCTGTCTTCACGGATTTTATCCATATCCATCCTTTATGCAAGACTGTTTGTGCGGTAATGCTTGTCCTTGAGAGATTATGTTGCGGTATGTTTACAGACTGTGGGCATTGCACATCTTTTAAATACAGACTGGATTTGCCCCATTCTTAATTTCAAGGCAAATACACCTTACCATACGAGGGAAAATGTGTCTGCTGTCCTTCAGGTTTTCTCATCAACAATGATTTCGGTTTTGCCCTGTCTACCTCCATGTTTTTTCATGCTTCAGGTAATGAATATTTTGGGTATTCAAACTGGGCTTCTAATACGTCTGAACTGGGAACTGGAGGACAGGTGCTCTTTGGCAGCCCTTTCTGCATAGGATCTGGAGTAATATTAGCCTCTGATCTGGTAGGTGGCAAACTGACTTGCATTTAAGGGCACTTCCAGCGTCACTGCTTTTCCTCCAGAATTTGCTTCCATAGAGCTCCAGCGGTAGAAGGCTACGTGCCGTATCTTGCTATTTGCCAACAGAAATGCTGGGTAGTAGTGAAATGTCCTGTGCTGCCTGGTGTTTTAACTGTAAAAGGTCTTTCCCAATCATTCATTTCTCTTCCATCAACTTAAATGTTCTGTGGAAACCTGTGTCTTACGTCACAGCTTGCATTGCTATTTGTATTAATGTAGTTTCTGAAGTCAAGTTGTTTGTAGCTGAGCATTAAAAATAGTATGTTATCTGTTGGTCCGGTTTGGGATGTAGGATGAGTGACTCTTAAAGCATTCAGGTTTTACAAAAAAGAAAAAAAAAAAAAGCACTTTAATGTTTTGGCGTCCTCAGTGGATCACAGCATTCAGTGCCTAAGATGTTCCGGTGAAAGGCATCTTTCCTGTGGCTGCCCAGATCAGAGGACAGACTAGTTCCAGGTGTATCTGAAAGGACTTGATACCAGCTGGAAGTCCTAAATGCAAAATGAGTAGCCCGGGCCACCTGGGGAAGAAAAGAGAGGAGACTGAAAAATTGTCCCAGCTTCTTTCTCCTTAAAATAATCATCTTACTCATGTAAAAGTTGAGAACAGGAAAGATTCCTTGCTGGTGTTTTGCTGTAAAAAGAAAATAACGTCTTCTCTCGGGCCTACAAGGATGGATGCTTGTCCGCAGGGAGGAATGAGACTGGTCTCCTCCTTCCACAAATGAGGTCTGTGTTCGCCCATAATCTTGCTCTTTAGAACAGAGCAAAAACAGGGCAGGGGCAGGTGAAGAGTTAGTTTCTCCAAGGGGAGTGAAGTTTGTCTGTAACTTGGCAGTGGTATTACTAGAGTTGTTACATGAAAATTAAACCATTAAGGGTGTTTCAATGCTTTTTTTTTCTGTCTCTTTTGCATAAGCCATACAAGCAAAATGGTGAACATTGCTATGCACTTTCCCTGCTTGTAGGCAGCTGGCATTCACACTGTAATGTCTTTGTCTCTGTACCGCTGTTTTGGGGTTTTTTGGTGTTTCTTTTTTTTTTTTTTTAATAGAAAAAGTTGTTTTTCTAATTGATCACTTTTCATTGGAGGTAAATGATATGTTGAGGTGGAGATATGTTTGTCTTCTCTCATGATACTCTAATCCTTGTTTGTATTTATTTTTCCTGATATACAAGAAGTGGGAATAGTTGCTTTTTGACTTCCTATACCACCACAGCAAGATAGAGTGTATCGCTAGGGTGATAAAAGAAAAGATTTAAAAGAAACCATTCAGGAAGTGTTTGGGTGTCCTGCTTATGAAAGGAACGATACAACTTCATGCGGTGTAACTAAGTCTGTCTTTTAGTAAGGGATAATGTTTGGGGTAAGCTGGCTTGTAACTGGCTGAAACCCTCTGTTGTAATTAAATGCAACTTGCTCCTTTTCCTGCTCCGTGTTTTCTTGTGAACAGCGCTTGAATTTGTTTGAATATTACGATGGCTTAGCAGGAGACATTCAGTCTCTTCAGTTAAATAATACGTCGAAGTCTGGGAACATCAGCATGCTCAAATTTTCTTTTTTTGCCACTTCTGGGATGTGTTTAAATGTCTTGGGGATTTTTTTGTGTCCTTCTGAAAGTACGTTGTATTCTCACATCTGTAGCTACTAGTAGGGGGTTTTTTAGCCATTCCAGGTTTTTACGTCTACCCAGTCTATTTGTTTTTTCCCTTCTGGCAGTTGCAGAGGTGGTAATAATCTCAAAACTAATCTTGTTTGCATGGCATGCCTTTGGCCAGAAGCTGTGTGCAAGAAGGCATGGGAAAACAAAACACTAGCTGTGGGCTCAGCTTCCTATGAAGAGGTCTTAAAAGGACAAAATGCCGTTTTTCTGAGTTTGACCTGGATGGAGCTGTGCTGCGGTTGAGAGCCTCCCACCTGCACAAATCTGGCGTTATAAAAGGTAACGTAACAGTCCTGCTGTAAAACTTGCCTTGCAGTGGCTGCGTCTGTCAGTTTGATGCCGTGACCAAGCTGCCACAGACGAGCAGATAGTGCCCGCCAGGTACGTGGCAAAACCGCGCCAGCCTTAAGGGGACAAACCTCGTTGGCTTGTGTCTCCTGGTAGCAACAGTTCCAAAGAAAGGGAAAAGTGTAAAGGGGAAAGCGGTCTGGTGCTCCATAGCGTGTTTCCCGTGTGTTGGCGTGGTGCTGTCCCACATCGCAGGCTGTGTTGCTCTGAGACCGGTGAGAAGAAAGGCCTCGAGAGAAGATGCTGGGTGACCTGCTTTGTGGTGAAATTCAAGAGCGGATGGGGGATCCTGTCTAAGCAAGGGAGAAGTGGTGCTGCGAGACCTCTGGAAGGAAGACACGCTAAGGAACAAGGGGCGAGCACTGTTCACCAGACCTGCGTTTCTCTCCCAGAGTGTGGGGAGGACGAGGGTGAGGGGTGGACATGAAACTGCAGCTGGATGGAGCGGTCTGATGTGTGGGATCTCACCTAAGGCCATCCTCCATTGGAAGCAAGGTGTTTTTCACTTCCTTCATTTCTTCTAGCTTGGGCTATTTTTGTTCTTAATTGTTAAGGCCACATGTTTTAAATTAATCTAGGCTCTTCCCAGCCTACCTTTGCTTCCGTAAGGAACGGTCTGGGACTGGACTGGAATGTGAAAAACGTTAATTGTATTCACCAGGGAAGTCTTGAGTTGAGAAACACTTGGCGTCGTTCTTCATCTGTAAAACGGAGGAATTGAATTCTTTTTTCCTCGCCTGTTAAACCTTCTGCATGCCAAGTGAGTAGTAAGACAGCATCTTCTCAGCTGCGCCATTAAAACTGACCCTTGTGAAGATATCACAATATCACATGGTAATGTGATGTTTCTAGCGTGTGATTTGGGTTCCTTACAAAGGCTGGCGGGGCCATAGTCTGACATGAAAATAAGACAAAACAAATACCTTTTCAGGGTTTGGGATGATGCGGCCCCCAAGTTCTGCTGCTAAAGCACCTGATTTGATGAAGTGCGAAGAGCTTCAGTTGTGTCACCGAGTTAAAAGAACAAAATATTTGTGTTCCATTAAGTCTCCTAATGCGCGATGCTGTTTCCCTGTTAAAAACAGAAAATTTCTTTCTCCAAGGATTGTAATTCCCACAGGATGTGGAGGAACCTAGTGCAGCCAGATTACTTGTGCCGTGCTTTGGCCGCGTCCCTCTAAAGGAAATAACCTCAGTCCCTTTCCTTGTGTTCACATAGCTGTGGTGTATCTGTCCTGTGCCAAGCCTTCCTGTTCTGGCCTTTCACAGCCAGCTCCTTGGGCTAGAGCCACCCTTTAATTCGGGTAGGTTCTCTGCTCTTCCTCTTCAGCTGCTGAGACGAGGTGTTAAATTTTGGCATGATGTATTTAACTTTCTCCTTCTCCGCTGTTCGCGGAGCAGCTGCAGACTGAGCGGGCCTTCATGCAAGGGGATGAGTACTCCGCAGGAATGTGCCAGGGATCCAGCAGCTATTAAAAAGGCAAGATAATTAACCCTCTTTTCCAAAGCATCTGGGATCCTGGAATACAAATTAGTCCTGGCAGAGGCAGTGTTAGCAGTATTCAGAATAAAACACTGAAGTGGGCTTTGTAGCATGGGGAACGGCTGAGGTTGGCAGCTGCTGCAGAATATGGGATGTAATTACTCAGTTTCATATAAGCCGTTACCCCTTTCTTTATTTTCTCTTGCCACCTTTTTTCCTTTCCATTTGTGATCTAACCCTTCTTCAAGCTCGTAAGAAAACTAAATTGCAAATGTTTGTGCTCCACTGAAATTTAAGTGGGTAGTAGTCAAATAAGCCCTCAGGAGTTACCAGTTGGAGTAGTTGCTTACTAAAACTCCCCCCTCATGAATTTTCTGTCACTTAGGCTGTTAATACAGCCAGCTTTGGATATTTCAGGAAGCACAATTGGTGCTTACTCTATCATCTAAGTGTAAACTTCTGGCCATTTTTAAACTTAATGGTACAGATGCAGGGATTTGCATGTAGTGTAGATTATGCTGCTACTTTCTCTTCCGTTAACCACAGCACTGGAACTGCTAAATCAGATTAAATCAGTGGGCTTTAGCTAAGCATCCCATCGAAAGGCTTCAGAAGAGTGTCTAAGAAATAGCCTGGACAGACAGTCACAGCGTAAACCTTTTTGAAGCTACTGCCTGGCTTCTGTCTGAGGCATGGTAACCTAAAACTTCACTAATTTAAAGTGGGAATCCTGCTCACTGAGCTTTTAATTCCCACTTATCTGTCTTCTTTGGGGGGCACTTTAAATCCAAACCAAACTCTTGCCTTCTGAGGATAGAGCTCAAACTGGAATCTTTTAGTTATACTTAAATATGTTTCTCTTGCCCAATAATTGTGTGGAGGGTTTTCATCTTTTTGTTGCTAGACTTGTCTGTGCCTTTTTAAGGAACCTTTTTGTGTCTCTAACTCTTCATTTTTGTGCCCTTTTCATGTGAAGCAACGAGAACTAATCACAGGATTACAGATTAGGACTGTGCTATTGACTTGTTTCAGAGTAACGTGTTCTCTAGTCTTGCTTTTTTCAGCTATAGCTTTCATCTAATTAAAAAAAAACCCCCTACTAATAGTCTAAAGGACAGGTTTCTCTCCATGAAGAGAAATGAGGTGATAATCCTTTCCCATGTCTTTCAGGGTATGGACCCCAAGTTCTCCAGCACAGGCTGTAACACACCACTTAGGTTTGAGTGTGGCTTCAACCTGCCCCTGCCACTACCTCCAGCATCTGCATCTTTGATGCCCCTGTCACTGCCAAAAAAAAAAAAAAGGAGCTCTTCCTTTTTATCTCCCAAAGCTTTGAAACAAAGCTTGTTTGTCTGTCTGTTTTCTGCACGTTTTGAAACTTCCTAAGAGATAGGGCAGGGGTATTTGGGGATGCAGGGACAACAGGAGCTAATCTCACACTTTTGGACTGCCAGGAAGGAATGAGCGATAGCTCCTCTCCTGACGCTGCCAGCACAACCTCTGTTTTTATTGCTGGAAACAGACTCAGCTTTCCAGGAACTCTGCTTTGTAGACCTTTAAGGATAAACCTCCTTTCATACTGAGGACAGAGCAGTTCATAAACCCTGATGGCTTGAGTTCATCTGCGGTATGTGTGTGGGGTCAGGCTTTATGTTCCAAGGGGACAGTTGCTTCTTTCTTGTGGTTTGCTGCCACCCCAATAGCCTTGGCAGGAGACCTGCCTCCAATAAGCAGCTTATAGCAGACCGATGTTTGAGAGGGGCTAGGCTTTAAACTGCTTTAGAAGCAGTCACTTTCCACGTGAAGCTGCTTTGAAGGCATTTTTCAAGCACTTACGGTGCTGCTCTCTTGTGCTCCTCTTGAATTGCCAGCATTCCCCATTTCCCCAGTCGTCGTGGGACTACCTGTCCCTTGTATTGGCCTGGGTCCTTTTGAAGACCGCGAAGATCGGTGTTCCCAACAGCGTCACCCTCTTCTGTGCTTGCTCTGAGTTGTGTCTGAGGTTTGAGCTGAGGTCTGTCAGCTAGACAGTTAGCTCCTGACCCAGGGAGGCTGGGAGTCTGCCCCGACACAGCAAAGCCCTAAAAACAAATCCGGAGCTTGTCCATGCTTGTCCTTGCAGCTCGGTGAGCAGTCTATTTACCTTTTGCCAAACACGCTGCCAAGAACCATGAATGAGATTTGTAGCTAGGGTCGGGCAACGCAGAGACCAAGCTGATAACTGCTGCGTTTTGGCTTTGTGTCCTTTCCAGGTACCCACCAAGTTTCACTGCTGAGATCTGAGGAGACGGCGGGTGGAAAGGCTGACGCTGTGTTCGCAGAGGGAGATACTGTTCTTACCTGCTCTGTTAACAGGGACCTGAGCAAAGAGAAACACGAAAGCACACCTCTGGCTCCTGGTCATGCCAGCAGTACAGAACAGCCACAAATGCCTGCGCTGCTGGCCTGGAAACCAGAGAAGCTTTAGGAACAAGGCTGGTTGGGTTTTTATAGACGGGTGTCTGGTAGACTTGATGTAAAATGGAATTTTTTCATGCTGTTTCGTTAGCTTTGGGCTTGGTACAGGGTAGCTCTGTGCACCGGGCTTGCACACGGTGAGTGCATGATGCCCAAGATCTTTGACTTCCCTGTTGTTTCCTTGCCAGTTCTTCCCGGTTTCTTCACAAAGGGGTGAAAATGGAGCAGCGTGCCCCTGCAGCCTGCCTGACCTTGGGCATTGCGTTGGTCCTGAGGCCTTGTCCTCTTACCAGTCCTCATGGGAATGCGGCTGGACTGGTTGTTGGCATGCCGGGAGCTGAGGCTGTGTGAACAACCTTCCCCGGGCGTGGGGCTTGCTGCTGGGCTGCGTGGGGCCAGGAGCATCTGCCGAGAGCCAGGAGGTGAGGGCGGTGAAGGATAGGGCAGCTGTTGCCGCAAAGGCATTTTTCAACTACTTCTCTACAGACCTTTCAGGGCAGGCTTCTGCCTCTCCTCCCGCTCCTGGTTCCTTTCAAGGCTTGTGGTTCTGCCTGTAAACACAGTATTCAATAAACAGGATGTGGAAACGGCTTTAGGTGGCGTGTAGGGCTGAATTCCCTCTGTGCCAGGCACAAAGCCCAGCTGAAGCAATCCTGGGTTGCCCCGTTTATCTGGAAGACCAAAGGCTGATGTGGAGGAACAAGGGCAGGGTCCTGTTCAGGGCTAAGCTCTGCTGTTGTCGGGCTCCTGCGGGATTTCTGCTGATTTGCCTTTCTGGACCAGACACCTGATCATCTGAAATGCTTCCTGCTCCTCAACTTTTTGTTCTGTCCATTGAAGAAGGAAACTTTAAAAAATTTTTTTTTTAATTTTTTCCTCTGCGTTGGCAGCCCTCTCTTCCCGTGGTGGCAGGAGCTCCTCTCCTGGCTGGCAGCAAAGGTGGATCCAGCGCTCGCCACAAGGCGAATGGCTGACCCTGTCGTCTGGGTGGTGTGTTCTTGTGGCGCTAAGGGCCAGCCGGAGCAAGGAGAGCGCTGCCTTCAGAAGTGCTTGCCGTGGGATTGAGCTTGGGCCGGGACTGGTCTTGGGGTGGAATTCGCTGCAAATGAAGACAATCTGCCCTGGAGATCATCAGGCGAATCGTGGAGGATGAGTTCAGCCTGCAAGGAGGAGTCAAAGAATGGTTCGGGTTAGAAGGGGCCTTAAAGGGATATTCGGTCGCTTTGCACACCCAGAATATTCTGAACGATGCCAGATAAGGTGTAAGAAAATGAGATGACACGAGCTGCCTCCACAGCTCCAGTGGGGCACTGAGAAGCAGCAAATCTGTCGGAAAAGACCAGGTACAAGGTGTTTGTTGGGGAGGGGTTACGTCAACATGCACAGAACACAACAACTGACTGCAAACAGATTTTTCTAGTAGCTGTGCCGCCTTCTCTGGATGCATGGAAGAATAAGTTTTGCAGTTCCACACAACCCTAGTAGCTTTGATAGGATTCCATGAGTTTCACTGCTTTTCCAGTCAACTTATCTTATCCTTTTCCTTATANTCCCCGGAGCCTTCTCTTTTCCAAGCACTCCTAGGTGAGCATCCATCTCTGAATTACTCCCTGTCTCCAATGTCCTCTGAGGCCTGGCAAACGAATCGGCCGTGTTTGTGTCTCCTGCCTGCTTGCAGCGTGATCCTGCCCCGCACCGCACCGAGGCTGGCCATGCCCCACTTTACACCAGCGCGAAGCAGGACCTCTTCTGCACAGGGGCTGGACAGCACGAGGTTAATCTGAATTGCGTAAAAGCGCTGCTATAAAGTGGATCGGTGACACCATGTTCAGCCCCTTCCTGGGCACAGCCCCAGACGGAAGGGAGCGCTGTCAAGCACGGGCCCCTCCAGCTCCGAAAAGGCGTGTGTGTGAGGGGGGTGCGATGGATGCCCTTTGGCAAATCGCCTCCAAACACCCAGCTGAGTTTTAACTTTCTTGAGTGTTCCTGAACATCCTACTGCCGTTGTAACAACTCAGTTTTCTCTTGGAAAAAAGCTGCGGAGCAACTACGAGCAAGTCCCATCTGTGTAAATGCATCAGAAGGACAATTTTAGCCTAGTGATAAAGTTGCTGTCTCGGTGTTGTTTAAACTGCTCTTGTAGTGGCCATGTGGATCCTTCTGTGTTTTCTCCTCCCCATCTCTTCCCAGCTGGGAACATCCTGCATCTCCTCAGCCTCTTGCTCCAGGAATTGCCAATAAAATGCATCTTTTGGCTCCTGCTGCCTTTGTGGCAGTCTCAACTTGGTGCTGGGACTTGTACAGCCTTTCCCGCTTGCGCTTGGGACTTTCCACTGGAAAAGTTGCAGCCTGGATTGTCCCTCTGGGATATTCCTTGGCCTGTGCTCAAGCCCTCCCTGGGCTGTGGGTGGAAGAGGCACAAAACAACCTGTGGGTTCCCAGTGGGAGGAAAGGACCTGGGCTTGTGGCAGCTGGGAGTCAGCCAGCTTCCTCCTGCCAGGGGAAAAATCGGGGATAACTGTGCTTTTGGAGCTTGTGACCAGAATTGGGACACGGAAGCCACTATTTCTGTTTCTCTGTTAGTGTTTCTGTGTGGACAAACCAGGCTTTGGGTCCTTCTTCACAGGGGCTGGGGGCAGCAATGTGTCCTGCTGGGACACGGACCCTCCTGGGGACAATGTCCCCTCCATCCCGGGCCCAGGCTGGGGGCTCCGTGGGCAGTGCTGGCACGGAGAGCCCAGCAGAGCCTGCCCTGATGGCTGGGGACTGCAGGTGGCAGCGAGAAATTCATGTCCCCCTGCTCCGAGCTCGGTGCCAGGGACAGTGCGCGTTGCCTTCTCCCTGGGACTTCACCAGGGGGGCAGGAGCCTGCAGCCCAAGGCTGGCTGCTGCGGGGGGGACAGGGACGTCTGACACAAACTCGGTCCTAAGTAGGTTCTGCGCTGCTTTGGGGTTGTCTGAGGCCACGGGATGCTCTCCTGCAGCTCACCAGCAGGGATGTACAAAGCTAGACGTGTGAAAGGTGCTCCCAGGTGCTTGAGTTTGGACTCTTATTCACCAGGATGGCCTCTCCGGCCCCTGGGGGGCAATTTGCCGGGATATCTGAGTGAGGAGAAGGGACTGTGTAGAGCAGCGTCAAGGGGATGTATGTTGCTGAGCGCGGCTATGCTCGGAGAGGGCAGCGCGTGAGGTTGTTTCTGCAGAAACCCATCCTTGCCTTGGGAATCCTCTCTGGGTTACCCAGAAGCGTCCAAGTTTGGAAACTCCATGTCTGACTCTCCTGCAGCCCTGACAGCTCTGGGCTGGGAGCTAAGACATCTCTGCAACCCCTCTCCTAAGAGCAGCAAAATGGCAAAAGAGCTGCGCTGCATAACCCAGAAACCTGGATTTCATTCCGCTTGTGTAAGCAATTTAATCCATTGGGCAAGGGAGGATATTTCATCCCTCTTCCTTGAGGGAGCCGATGTGCTTCCAAACATGCGCAAATGCCCTTGATACTTCAATAATAATGGATAAACGGCAGCCTGGCTTTAGGAAGAACAGATCTTGCAGGACAAGCGTGATCACTCCTAGAATGGAAAAGTATCCAACAGCCGAAGGGGTGAGCAGTGCCTACAATGGCCTGGGACCTCTGAGGAATGTTTGTTAAATAAATGCAAGGAGGTGCAGCCAGAGCCGTGAGAAAAACGGCTGTCACAGTGGCACAAGAGGAGCCCAGAAGAGATCGGGGTCCTCTGTGGGGCAGGACAACTGCCTCAAAGGGCTCGCGAAAGGGACGTGGGGAGCCTGCAGGTTTACCTGGAGAGGGGTGGGACTGGGTCCCGGTCCCTTTCCTCCTGGTGTTCCCCCAGGCTCTGCCTGTCCCACTTACCACAGCAGGGGCGCCTGGGAAATAACGGCAGAGGTGGAGTTGCGTCTTCCTCCCCAGCTCCTGCGCTGGCCGGCGGATTGTCCCGTTCCCAAGCCGTGCCCCGTGGGCTCCGGCTGGAGCTCGTCCCCACGCAGGAAGCAGCAAGCCTTGCCTGCCTGCCTGGTGGCTTTTTTCAAGGAGAAAGGAGGGCTATATCCTAATGGTAGGCTGCAGAAGAAAGGCATGGGTGAGGGAAAAGCATAACGCTGGTGGAGACTGCCTTGGGCCAGAGCAGGAACCTGGAAAAGGCTTGGTCCCACCAGCCGTGTGCTGTCAAGCTGTGGCTGTTCTCTTGGATTCCCTGGCGTTATCTTCACTCCTGGCAAAGGATGGGGCCAGCTTCAAACTCCAAGGATGGAGGCAGATTGCTCGTACCAAAACTGGTTGGTTTGATACTAAATGAACCATGTTGGTTATTTTGGGGGAATTTTCACCTTTTTGTTTTCCGTGCTCATTACCGGTAACAAAAATTGGCTTTAAAGGGGGTTGCAGAACAGGAATGGTGCATCAGTCTTACAGCAGCCATGTAGTGCGGTGAATAGCGGAGACCGTTGGAAAGCTGTCCCCTTGCCCTCCCTCTTTGCTTTCAGCCGGGGCTCGCTCCTGCTCTGCTTTCCTTCTGGACTTGCTCTTTTTCGGTTTTCCTTTTGTCTCTGCTCCCTTCTTTCAGGCCAGGGCAGATGTTTTCCAAGCCCAGAGCCAGAGGTCACAGTCTCTTCGGTGTTTAACCTTCGCCACGGATTTTGTCACTCCTAGGAGGGAGAAGAAGAGCCAACCTCGGTTCGGCATTTCTATCAACCCTCTGCCTCTGGGCCATGAGAGCCCCTGGCGCCGTGTCTCTCGCACAAGCTGCTGCGTGCTGCTGGTGGCACCGCTCTGCTGTCCCCGAAAGTGCAGGGCAGCTGCCAGCATCCCCCCTCCCCAGGCAGCGACCGCCGTGAGGTTTGGCCGGGGTGAGACGCAGGGCCTGGGCTCTCGCGCCTTTTCTGCGCCAGGACACCTCCCCTGCTCGCCCCTCGGTGAACAGCCCCTGCCACCCAGCGGGGCAGGGTGTCCTCAGGGGTTAAAGCGTCGCTGGATCAGCGCGATGGGATGGCGAAAGCCACCGCGAGCTCCTGCCCTTTGAGCAGGGTGGAAACTCCTGCCCGCAGACAGCCGGAGGAGCAGCCCCATAGACACAGCCATGGGAATACCTGATAGCGGGAGCACTTGCACCCGGACACGCTCCTTGGGCAAACCCTTTGCCCAGAGCTGCTGAGGCCATATGGCGAGCGTTAACGTTAATGGTGTTACGGTGAGCGTGCGTATGGCGAGCGCGCTGCCGTCCCTGGCTCCCAGCTGCCTCCTTGGGTTTGCTGCCAGCTCCGGTTCGCCATGGAGGCAAAGTGCAAAGGCGTCTCTTGCATCACGCGGAGGGGACGAGGGCCAGGCAGGGGCTGTCCCTGCCAGCAGGAGCACTGTCGGACCCGGGAGCACGGGTCGGGTGCCGCGGCACTGGCTCACTCGCAACAAAACCAGGGCAGAGCCCTGGCAGCTGCGGCCATGCTGAGCGCCTTCCTCGAGCGCTGCTGCACTCAGGCCGTGTCCCTGCTCCGCTTGGCTCTTTCCAAGAGCCGTTCTGAGCCAGAGACCTTCCTGCCCCGCTGGAGCAGAGCTCTTGCACCTGGAAGGCTGAGCAGCCCCCAGCCCACCCGCCAGCAGCGGCGGCACGCGAGGCTTTTAAGATCCAAAGACCAGCTCCAATGCAATTCAGCAAAATGAAGCAGACTGGCTTTGCAAAACCAAAATGTTCTTAGCCCCAGCCAGAGCTGCTTCCTCCAGCTGAGGTTTGACTTGCCCACGGGGAGGGCAGTTTACCTCTGAAACAGCCAAAATGTTTTCTGCACTAAAGGCCCAGCTCACCTCTCTGTGAGAGCACTGACAGCTTGTGCCACCTGTTTATAAGGCAGCTTTGGAGTTAATTGTTTACGTAACCTACTAAAAATACACCCATTCATCCTTTTATTTTCTCCCCTGCCAAAGAAATCGGTGAGACGTGGTTTTGGGTGAGCTCTGATAGCTGGCTGCTGCCGCCGCCGGATGCCGAGAGGTCAGGCATGGTGGCAGCTCAGGGACTCGGCATCCCTCCGTGCTGCTCGCCGGGCATTGCGGGAGCATCCCTGCGCCTCACCGCCTGCCATCTCCCATCTCTGGCACACACAGACCTCAGGCTCGGTAACGCAGCTCCCCGCTCCTCAGAGAGCATCACACCTCTTTACCCCCCTGGTTAATGGTTAGACTTAATTACATTGCAGCAGCCGGCTCCCTGGCCCAGCTGTGGAAAGAGTCACGGATTTTAAATATTGGATTTTCTCATCTTGCCCTTTGAACCCTTTTTTTTTTTTTTTTTGCTGGGGCTGTTGGTAAACTGTGTGCTCCTAAGCTTAGGCCGCTGCAAAATCCTCGATGGACTGCTGCATCCCTGAGCAGGTACATCTTCGTAAGTGGTACAAGAGCAGCATGTAATGTAAATTGGCACATATGACTGAAGACAGGAGGCTGATTTCAGCTCAGTTTGGTGTAGAATTGCCACCCAATTTATCATGGACTCATAGAAGTGATGGTGGGAAGGGTCCTGTGGAGGTCTCTGATCCAGCCAGCCCTTGGAGCAGGACTGCTGCCAACACCAGGTGAGAGCAGCTGGGGCTCTGCAGAGCTAAGGCTGAAAAACTTCCAAGGACAGAGACCACTCCTCTCTGGGTATGTGTCCCAGGGTCGCACCCCCCTTCTAGGGAAGGAGTTTTTCCTAATGCCCTGCCTGAACTGGCCAGGCTGCAAGCTCTGCCTCTTGCTTCATGTTATATTGTCTTGTCCTACTGGAAAGACTTTGGCTTCATCCTCCCTGTATCTGCCCTCCAAGTCACTGTAGACTTCCCCCCCTTCCCAACTAACCAAGCCAGACTTCTCCACCTCTCCCTGTAGGAAGCATCTCCTGACCTCAGCCAGCTGGATGGCCCTGCTGGGTCCTCTCCAGCTTCCTCGCAGGTCCAGGCGCATCCCGGAGGGGCTCTTCACAGCCACCAAGAGCTGATGACAGGGGATACTTAGAGCTGAGGCAAGGTGAAGTCAAGCTCAGAAACAAGCTCCGTGTTGTGTCTGCTCAAATAAGGCTTCAGGAGAACCTGGTTTCAATTGATTTCTGAACGAGAGGGGTCTGAACCAGCTGGCAAGTGCCCAGCAGTGATAAGCGAGTCCTGCTCATGCCTGTCTCCTTGCAGCATCGCGGCATCCTTCTGACCACTGCGGGCTACAGGCCACCACCCTGACCTGCCTCCTCAGCCACGTGAAGGAGCATCTTCCAGGGAGCCACGCAGCTGGGGGACATCACCAGCACAAGGATGATGTGCCCATGAGTCCCAGACTACGTGGCGTTCTCAAGAGCATCAGACCCCTCTCGGTGGCCTCCTGGGCACTGCCCACCCCTGCTGGGGCAGGTCCGAGGGGCTCGGCTGCTCCCAGACCCCAGAGGCAGCGTGGCTGCACCCCAGGGAGGTGTTGGAGCCGGCTTGCCCTGCCCAAGGCTAACTCACCCGTCTTCACCTTGCCGGCACAGCTCATCCTAACATGGAGAGGTGAGTGTGGTGCTTTATTTAGGTGGATACCAGGGAGCAGGGGGGCTTTGAGGGGTCAGCCTGGGTATTTTGGCAGGGTCTGGGCTCCACACCCGAACCCTTGGTGGGGAATTAGGCTCCCTCCTCTTCTCCCCTCTGTGGGACTGGGATGTTCCTGCCCAGAGCTCCCCACTGATCACTCCTCTCTGAAGGATGGTGTCAGATGCCCAAGGCTGCTCCCCTGAGGTCTGAAAGATTAGACTGGAAGTTTTTGGGGTGGGAGATGTCCCAGGGCTGAGGTCAGGGACAGAAATGTAACGTCTGCCCCGCTCTGTTATACAATCCGCTGTTAAATAATCGCTCGGGGTCACTGCGCCTGCCAGGTGGCTGCGGCTGGCGGTGGAGCTGCCTGGAAAGCCGGCTGTGGTTTGCAGGACGGCTGTCCTCCGGACAAGGAGGAGAAGAAGGAAAATGCTTTGGGGCAGTCGGAGCTTTTGCTCGGAGCTTTCCCAGCCTTGGTGTTCCCATTCCAAAGTGCCTTTTTGGTCATGCAGGCACCAGCCTCACAAGGGCACGACCTATTTGTAAAGCCCACGGCCTGATGTTCACAGCGGGGAGGTGGCTTTGGCCACCGTTTCTCTGCAGGATGCTGTGGCTCGACGGGCACCGGCAGGGACCTGTGCCTGTTGCTGGGATGCCGGTGCTCCTGCTGCACCTTGCCCAGGTCCGGTGGAGACCCAGCATCCATCCAGCACAGCTCTGTGTCCCCCAGCCTCACGGCTGCTCTCTGCATTTCATAAAGCTGCCGTGGAGCCCCCATGCAGCAGCCACCAGCATGTAGGGATTGGGCTGGTGTGACAGTCCCCAGGCACTAATTTTGGGTGGTGCTGCCCATCTGGGACCGACACTCGTTTCAGGCTTGGTATTAATGATTTTGAAGGTGCTACAGAACAACGTAGCCAAAATGGGCTACATCGGGAAGCCTGGGGAAATGGTTAGCGATGATCCGTGCTGGCTGCAAAAGAGCAGTCGATCAAGGCAGCTGGGTGATTTGTCCTAGGAAAAGACAGGCCATGTCCAGGAAGAGAAACCACACCGGTGGGGAAAGCTCCCAAAACCTCCCAAAGCAAGGCTGGGAAGCAGCCACACTGCTCAGAGCTGCGCTGGGGTTGCCGTCCTCGAGCACGCGTTTATAGCTAGCTAGCCTATTTTTGCTGGATAATTTCTTCCTATTAAGGGTTTTTGGCAGGTGGCCGTGCTCCCCTGAGGGTGAGGCAGAGCAGTTCAATACAAGCAACCCAAACTGGTGTGGGGCAGGGTGAGGTGTTCTTGTTTTCAACTTGGAGGGTGGGTGGGAGATAGAAAGGCTGGAGGTGGCTGGATGGCCCTAAGGAAGCTGGAGTTATCCCTTGCTTGTGGTTCCCCTCCCTCAAATGCTGAGCTGGCAGAGCAGGGCATCAGCATGGCCCCGAGGGAGTGGAGGAAAGATGGCTTCTCCGTTTTGCTCCGGATCTCCCCGCACAGCGGTCAGGGTATGGCAAGCAGCGGGGCTGTGCCAAGAACCAGCACGGCAGCCAGGATCCAGCACCAGGGGCCTGGGATGATGTGAAGCCTCTCGTGCACCTACAAAACATCCCTTGTCTGGAGTGACGGCCACGTGGCAGCCCTGGTGCTCCTCTCCTCCTAAAACGCTGCTCACAAAGCCAGCAGGAGTCATGAAGCAGGTCCCCTGCGGCCCCTTCTGCTCCATCCCTGAGGCTGCTCTGGGACAGCTGGATGGTCCCCAGAGATCCCTGAATGAGACTGGTGGGGCTGGGGTGGAACACCGGCTCCGCCAGATCACTTCCACGCAGGCACAGCCCCTCTGCCCCGACAGCAAGCTGCCCTGCTCTTCCCGTACAGCCCATGGCTCAACCCCCAAACGCTGCGGAGCTGTGTGCTCTCCCGTCCCTGCCAGCAGACTCTTCCCTGCCCTGTGATCCGGGGAGGGATTCTAGCTTAATGCAGCTATTTTGTTATTTAATCCTGCCTGATTTTCCTTAACACCTTTCCAAATGTTTTAAGCTATCCTTTGTGGTGCTCATCCACTGTTTAAGCCGAGATCAAATGATTGTATCTTAATCCCTGGATCTCAAATGAATTTGCCTTTGGTTTGGGCAGCTAACCCTCCAGCCCTCTGCTGCAGCCAGGCTGTGTTTATTCAGGGCAGGCTGAATCAGGAAAGGAATAAAGTGCCTTCTCTTCTTCTCTTGCTATTTCTCTCTTTATTGCAAATTAATGGTACTTGAGCTGCACAAAACAGATGATATCCCCCTGATTAATTTTTCCAAACCATTATATGTTTTTCTTTGTGATGAGACGCCGGAGCCTTCTTTTGTCAAACGACCGAAGTGCAATCAAAGCCAGTGCGATACTGTGCTTTTTGGGGCCGACTGGGTGCACAGAGCAAGCTGGCACGGAGAGAGCGTACAGGGCAGCACCTGAATCTATTGTACCGTCTTCCCGGAGGACCCAGCCACGCTCTCCATGAGCAGTCCCCAGCGGCAACCTGGCACTGGGCTTTTCCCAAAGGACACGTGCACTTCGCTTTGGTGGCACTGGAGCGGCTGCCTCTATTTCGAGGCACTCGCCTGGCCCACGGGAGCGGGATTCTCAGCTGGGCAAGGGGAGACCTGCAGTTGCTGAAGGTCCCCTGGAGCCAGCGGAGCAGCACAGCGCTGTGCAGTTCCTGAGGGCGCTGAGACGAACGCGGGGACTCCATTGTCACAAGCCCTGCTTCCCCTCGAGCAATGCCTGGGAGCAGGTACCAGCCCCTGTGACCATGCCTTCCCCACACACGGAGAGGTTTGGGGGCAGGAGAACCTCTGAATGAGACAACAGGATGCTGATCTCAGCCCCGTCCTCTGGGTGTTGCTAAATCTCGGCTTCTCATTTCATTGCGATTGCCTGTGGCTATGCCAAGGGCCGCCTGCTCACACCCATACAAAGAGGCTTGGAGAAAGATTAAACACCACTTTTCTACAGCGTGTTCTAGATTTTATTAAGAGTAGATTAAATCTAATTAAATTCACGCGCTAGTCCAGCCAGATTAAATTTTGCTTTGTGACCTTAGCTTGGCCCAGAGGAACCTGGAAACGCAGACGGCATAACTGGTTCGGTCCTTCATGTCTAGACTCAGCCCCAGGCTTTGATTCGATGAGGTTGGATCCGGACAGTTTCATCAGTGTGTTAAGGATCATGCCCCAAATCCAGGCCTGGTTTAGAGCAGAGCGTAGCAGTCATCCCAGCCCTGGAGGGTGCTGCTGCCCCGGGCGCCCTCTCTGCTGGTGGGAGAAGCTCAGGTCACCATCTGACCTGGGTTTTCCTGTAGGTGCTGCCGTCGCTGGGTCTCATGCCAGCTCCGGCTGACAGCTATCATGTCTTCGAGGTACCCGAGTCCTTGGCGAGGCAGGCAGCGCTAGTCCAAAACTTCTCTGAGCTGGGCAGGGTGACCAGGAGGCCAAGTTGCATCCAGACCCATCCCAATGGAGCGACGGGCTGATGCAGCCTCATCCAAGGGTGTGTGGGGGACCCTGTGTTGGAAGGGGTTTGCCTTCCAGGAAAGGACAATGAGAGCTGCAACTCAGCTTCTCGGTGCTGTGGGAATTCACAGCAGAATCTCTCGTTTAACCGCAACTCACCTCCATGCAGCTAGTCTGGACTTGCCTGGAGAGAAACCATGCGAAACCCTGGGAATAAACCACCCGCCTCCTTGTGAGGACCTGTAAATCTTGCCCAGCGGAGCTCGAGAGAGATGCAAAGGATGGAAATAAACTCCACTGTGTAATTATCTTTGTATGCCAGGGCAATGTTACTCAACAACACATGCAACCAGGAGCCAGGTTTGCCTGCAGAGGGCTCGATGCCAAATACCCTCCCCAGGGGTAAAGCTGCACCGCTTCACTGAAACCAGTATCACCCCATAGAGGAGGAACTGACTTTGTGTTATGAAAGGTCATTTAAACTGCGAGGACAAAGGGCCTCCTCTAAAAGCTACAGCCAGTGCTGACAGGAGAGCTTCCTAGCAAATATCCGCAGCACACTAAGCAATGTCTTGTTTTATTAAATTAAAGAATAAAATGTCTACATGGCGTTTTTCCAAGTGAGACTGTGGATTGACACTGCCGCCTCTGTGATGGTGGAGTACTTTCTCTCATCCCAAACTGTCTCCGGTAACCTGATCTTTGCATGCTGAAGCGTGGTGTGGATTGAAGCGTGGTGCCACCGATCACACAGGCACCGCTGGGGACTGATCCTTCCTTCAGCCGAGCACCTTGCTGACCGTGCCACCAAAGCAGACACAGCTCCGTGCCTCGGGAGCCTGTACAGGCTCAGCGGCTGCTGTGATTATCTCTGCAAGGCATTCGATGGGCATCACAGCGACTGCTGGAGCAATTCCTCTTTTTCTAGGACAAGAAGTTTGGGAGCTAGGGTCTGGGGATGTGGAAAAGTGCTTTCTCTGTGGTGGCCTTCATAGCCTAAGAAGCCATTGGGAAATGCCACCAAGGGGACCCAAACCCCAGGGGTGCTTAGAGACGCCCAGGTCAGGTGAGAAAAAGCAGTTTAAAAGCTGTGTGGAAACACATTTCACCATACAGGCATTTAACATGCGCGTGTGTCCTCCCCAGGAGCAGAGCTGGTCTCATGTTTAGGGAGGCAAGTCAAAAATCCCCGCAGAGCAGGCAGCGGATGGGCAGACATGTCCTCCGGGTGAGGCTGGAGGCAACGCGCCGGCTGGAGGCAGAGCCATCTCGGCAGCGGGGCAGCCCTGGGGCTTGCGGGTGTATCAGCACTCTGAGCCGCGCTGCAGCCGCCACAGGAGCCGGCATCTAGCCCAGGTTTTAAAAGCAGCCCCATCTCGTTGTGGCTCTTGCGCAGCAGCAAGATGGAAATCGCGCTGCGTTTACACAGACCCAAATGATAGGAGTCCATTTGAGCAAACGCCTGCACATGAAAGCTTCAGCTGGCTGCAGAGCTTCATTTCCAGGAGCGGAGGAGGAAAACCACGTAGCCACTTAATCCTTTGAAGACTTCAACCACCCTGATAAGGGAAGGCAGGGGAGAACACTCCCATTCGCACCTGCGAGACTGCCACCTCCGCAGGCAGGCTGCGTGCCACCACCCCAGAGAGACCCCTAAAACGGACGGTGCAGGCCAGCGCGGCTCCAGAGTCTGCCCACTGCCCTTCCCTGCCGGCTGTGGGGATTTAAACCCTTAATCCGGGGGAGATTGTGCAACAGCTCCTTCAGGCTGAGAATGGATTATGCCCGTTTCAAAGGTATTTGGCACTGGGCTGCACTGGGAGAGCCCAGTAAACCGGCCCAACCCCTCCAGTGAAATCACCTGCAGGCGATTCCTGCAGCTGGTGCCTAGCAACATGCTCTGAGCTGCTCCGACAACAGCTAAAATTCAATGTTATTTCATCCTTCCTCCCCAGAGGAGCAGCTCTTGAGTCATCAGCCAGGGGAAAATGGGATGTGTCTCCCGCTTGGCTTGCTATAAACGAGCAGTATGCAAGGGGCTGCTCTCTCTCTTGAGCATGTGTGCTGCTGCCAGCTAAAAAGGCATCTCCTCTCCCCATGTGGGAGAGCTGCAGGTTCAGGTGATTTAGTAAATTGGTTTTTCCCCTCCTTCCCAACTTGCTTTCTGCTCCTAACAGCCTCTCTGCAGGAGAACCAGGTTTGGATTCACATCCAGGCTTTGCTGGGGCAAGTCCCAGGTCATGCAAACACACACGGGCAGCTACAAGCTCAGGGCTGTGCCAGGCACTCTCTAGTGACACACAGCAACTTTTAGATCACCCGCGTGACGGATGAAGGCACCTCTGAATCTGAGATGCTCTTGGGGAATGGCGAACATCTGAAAAAATGCATAGGAAACCAAGCTTGCCTGTTCACGGGGCTAAGATCCTTGCGGAGGTGGCGAGGCAAACGCCAGCCAGCCTGGGCGGGACCAAGCAGCGTGTTTGTGCATGTGGGCAGGGTGCAGGGATTGGCGATGGGAAGAGGGAGTCAACGGGAGGATCCAGGTGCAGAGAGGGCAGGGGCTGGGGTGGGCAGGACAGCCTCCAACGCAGAGGAGAGGAGGGCTCCAGCTGGAAGAGGTGAGAAGCTGTGAGTAGATGAAGCTCATGAGTAGTAGAGCTGTGGTGCCCCAGCCTGGGCGCTTCTCGGAGAAAAGTGAGACGAGGTGCCTTGCGGGGCTTTTCTGAACTCTGGGAGGGCACACCTTTGCCTCTGGGAGCAAGCCTGAGAATCCAGGCAGATTTCCCGGCGGGAGACTGTTAGGAAATCTCCGGCTTGCCCAAGTGACGCAGCTCCCTTGGCGGTGTCTGGTGGGAGGGCAGCTGCCCACCATCTGCCCTGGCCATTCCCAGTGCTTACACGGGTCCACCACCGCAGGGCTGACCCCTCCCCAGCCTGCTCCCTTGGGAAGCCCTGGGTGGCCCTAGGGACTGCGGCCAAGGGGTCAGAGGCACCTCATTGCTGCAGACGGTGGGGGCTGCCAGAAGGACCACCTTTATCTCATGGCTGTCTGTCCTCAGCTCCCGGTTGCGGGCAGCGCTGCATAGCCCGGAGGGAAGACGGAGGTTTGGACTCTGCAGCCTGAAGCAGATGAGGAAAGACGTGGGTAAGTGCAGTACTGCCGACAGAGACCTCTCCAGCTCATCCCAGGTCCCTCAGCCCTTCAGGATGGGAGATTGCTCCGCTCCCCAGCCCAAGAGTGGTGTTCAGCATGCTTCAGGTGGGTGTTTGGCTTACGGATTTGTCATCACTTTAAACAAACCCAGCGGCATTGCACAGGTTACCCAACGGGGATAGAGAAGCGTTTTATACAGAAAGGCATAAAGAACCTGAGTCTGATCTGGCTATTTCTAGTGTCCAGTGGGTGGCTCTGCCTGCATGGGTCAGGAACTGTCCTCTCCCCTGCCATGCCGTGTTGTTTGAAGGCCAGGAGACATTGTGGTGGATCCCTTTCCTTCCAGCTGTGGGAGAGGACAGCTCTCCCAGCAGAGTGGCTGAGCAGCCCCTACCTCAGGGCTGACGACACTGGTTGTGTTGACTGGCCCAAAGTGGGTTTGCCACAAGCTTAGGACAGCAGGTTTTTTAAACCAGCATGGCCAAATCCGGGAGAAGATGCTATTTGTAGCGCAAAACTCTGCTGGCTGAGGGGACTAGACACGTCTTCCTGCTCCAGCAGTCTCTTCCCACCTCAGCCTGCCAGCGGTTTGTGCTGTTGCTCCCAACCTCCTTTCAAGCCGAATCCACAGCTAGCTTGAGCAGTTTCAGCACTAACTTCTGGCATAGCCTGGCTCAGAGGAAAGTGGCACACAGCTGGGAGCGTGGTGGACCTTTGCAGCCAGGAGACAAGATGTTGATAGCAAAACCCTCAGCTCAGAAAACGGCTGCTCCTTTCCTGCAAACATAAGGACAGAATGAAGCTTGAGCTTCCCGACCTCCAAATTCTTGAATTCTGTTCTCACATTACAGGAGCAGCAAATCCTGTTGCACGGAGCAGAAATCCATCTGTCTGTATATGCACTATTTCAGACCCTTCTTCGCGTAAACTGTTCCAGCCTCACTCAGAAACAAGGCTGTTTACTAGCAGCAGAACTGGGAAACTTCTTTAGTATTGTGGAGGCTTTCCCTAGTTTTTTAGTTTTCACATTGAGCTGCTGAAGCTTAAGTCTCTCAGTTGGCAGTGTTTCTAGCTTTCTGTGTGTTTTACTTCAAAGTATTTCCCTTTGCCTGATTTCCTGTATACCTCTGAAATACCTCTGCATGTAGAGCGTGCTCTGCCTTCTTTTTGATGTCAGGAAAGGTTCTCCTCTTGACTTTGGATGGGGTTAGGACAGGCAATGGCACATTTATTTTCCCCAAATTAGGAGCTATTAAACTACAAAAGGCCAATGTCAATGTTTTTTTCTAGTACTGATACCAACGCTTCTGTACAAAGTGCAGAAGTGCACTTCCATTTATGCTGATGTAAATCTAGAATAATAAAGTCCTTGACAGTTTTACAGCATTGCATATTTTTACAAGTGGCATAACTAGAGCTGAATATATGATTATCATTTTGCTTGTTGTATCCTTCTGCAGTTCTCACTTGCTGTGATTACAGCATCTTTTAGACGTTTTAATGTCTTTTAGAATGTTTTATGCTTTAGGCATTAAACTCTCTGAGGCAAGGACTGCCACTGGAAGCACAGCACCAAATGTGATGGACCCCAATGTTAGGAAGACCCTCGTGTGATACCTTGGTAGTAAAGGAGCAAAAGCAGGGTTTGGAGAAGGTTTGGAAAGCACTTCCAGGTGCCAACACAGCCCCTTGGGTTTTGCTTTGAAGCTCTCTCCTGAGCTTCCCCTCCACCTTTGTTTAGGCAGAACCAAATTCTGCTTGTTTTTGAGATTGCTGCCACTCAAAAGTTGTGTCTCCAGGACCAAATACGCTAGCATAGCTCAAGCCTTTGAGAAAAACGGTTTCTAGAGTGTTACCAGGGTGAGGCGGGGTTTTGTGAAGCTGTTGTCCACTGCACGTGCTGATTTATCAGCCAAAATGTGTTGTCCTAACAGGCGACGAGGTCACACTGACCAATTTGATGAAGGCTTATGTGACCTTTAGCAAAAGGAAACCCCACAGACCTAAAACCTTTGTGTGGTAACGGCAGCTAGCTTTAACAGCCAGCCTTTCCAAGGGACGCACTAAGGTCTATTTGGTTTTAGAGCAACAAGACTATCAAGAAAACACGGAAAAGTTTAGTCCCTTGGGAACTTGTGTGGCTCGTTCCGATTCAGCGCTGCCCTTTTGTGTGCCTCCAGCCCAAAAGCAGCAGCAGTGCCACAGCGTGAGGACTCAGGAGGCAGGGAGCTGGTGGCTCCTGTCAGAAAGACAGAAGGCTTGGGCCGCTTTCCTGGCCATCCCCACGGCCCAGCAGGAATGGGAAAGGGAAGGGAGGTGCAGTGCAGGGAGAGGCGGGCACCACCCGGCAGCCGTAAGGGACGGGCCTGGCGACACCCCGGCGCCCACCTGTGCTGGCAGCAGCGGGCCCTGAGGCGCTGCGTGCGGCCTTGAGGCCTCCTCACCCGCCGGGCCTCCTCCAGCCCCTTGGCCCCAGACGCCCCGCTGCTCTCCAGGCCCCTCTCCTCACCGGAGGCCCCGGGGTGCTGGGCCGTGAGGGGGACACCCCACCCCCGGCCGGCAGCGTGAGCACCTTTGCT
>VXBO01012991.1:312733-360415 GCA_013400135.1 Rhinoptilus africanus | reverse complement strand
GCCGAAATACTTTGACATCCTTGTTGTGTAACTCTCACTTCCTTGGGAAGCAGAACGTTTGGGCTGGGGCAGGGGTAAGGAAAATCCCAGCAGATGCCGTGCGCCGCTAACGGTTTCAGTTGCTTCATTTTGCAAGGCAGCTAGGGGCTGGGAAATCCAGGCTGGCAGCTGTGCGGAGTGGCTACCGACTTCTTTTTTTATAATGGGAGGAAAAGGCAACGCTTCTGAGCACGCGGAAAGGTTTGATGGCGTTTGTCAGCGTTGCCGTTGACATCTAAGAGTCAGTCCAGAGATTGAAATTGAGGATAAGATACTGCTTGGGTGCTAATTTCTCCTCTCCCCCCCCCCCCCCCACCGCCNNNCCCCCCCAACGCTGCTGAAACATCTTTCGTGATTCTCTGTGTTTTTCACCACTGTGGAGTTTAATAACCCCAAAGCATTAGATTATTGCATAACTTTCTCAGGGTCGTAAAAGCGCCAGCACACCTGTAATAAATGGCCTTTAAGGTAGCTGTGTCATCATTAGTGGTAGTAATACACGCATGTCACTGTTAAGTTGATCGCGTATCTTGGGTATGGAACAACTTAAATTGATAGGGTCCACGTGTGCTCTGTGCCTGCCTGCAGAAGAGCTTTCCGTACAACGAAGTAAGGTGGAGTGGTAGATTGGAATAGTTACAAGAAGAGAAATGTAACTGGAGAGGCCTATAACTCCTCCTGTGCCATTACTAAGTGCTGCTTAACGGCTGTTATGTTCTAGTTTACCCTGAAGTCACTAATGATGTTACGGCTTCTCCTCAAATAATAGCAATAGCTCTGCAGTGTTTCAACTACAGTTCTTTTGCAAGCAGAGAGTGGGGTCAAGGAAGGTTGTATTCTTTTCATGTTCACCTGCCTGCAACTTTAAGACATTTCTGAAATAGTTCTAGTATAGAACAGTTTTACTTGAACTATCATAAAAGCATTCCTTTAAATATGATGGTCTGTCCTGGTTTCAGAGTCCAAGCAGCTCTTGTTCGTGTTGGATGGACAGGAATGCCTGAGCCAGGTCTGGCTGGAGTGCTGATACTTCTCGGGTACCTTGTGCCAACTGCAGTCCATGTGTTTTGGTTAAATATCAGTGACTAATGTTTGCTTACTGCCTGTACTAATAAAGTACCACTGACAGGAGCAAGGTACTGGAATAGATGAGGGGCTGTTTTCTCTTCTTGTCCTAATAAGAACAGGGACACTACCTCAAGCTGCCTAGAGTGGATAAGAGTGCGTCTGTTGGAGGGGAAGGTGGCTGGGGGTTTCCCTCCAGTGTAATAGAAGAGCACTTATCTCCCGATGGCAGTATTGCATCCTCTCTGACTTTGAGTTTTGCCTAACTGCAAAAACAGACGTAATAAGCGAATGGAAATGCAGGTAAATTAAATTCTGTGCTCTTGTTTTGGTAGTCAGCTGCAGTGTTGTTAGTTTCCACCACAAGCTGTATTGCAGGTTTTGCTTTGGCACTATGATAAAACTAGTTTTAACTTAGTGCCTGTTGTACATATAAGCATAGCCTCTAAAAGTTTTGAACTGTTCCAAGAACATTCATAAGGAAAACTGCCAAGTTTCACTTAAATCTAACTTTTCTATGTAAGGTGAAGTTTGAAGTTGCTGTTGTTACTGCAGCCATGAAAAGGCCCTGTCCTGGGGATAATTTTTGATATCTTGGCATGGCAGTCTTTGCATGAGAAGTTTTAAACTTTAAAATCAGACTTAATGGCTTCCTTGTTTTTAACTGTTGCTGCATGTTGTGTCTGCAGTGTGATCTGCAAACTGCCAGTTTGAGTGCAGTTTTCCAACTCTTTATTAAATCCTGCATTAACTTCTCAAAATTACTTCTTGTACCAATCATTGGTATTTTAAGGTTTTGTCTTTAATCTCAACTATCCTAAGGTGAACCGGGCACAAAAGTATTTTCTAAGCTTCCACGTAGGCAGGCCTGTATTTGTAATTAACTGGAAGTATGCAGAAGTGCTTATATACATTGGTTCTTAAGACTTTACTCTGACTGTGTCTCATTCTCAAAACATTTTCAGCAACCTGAACTTCTTGAGATATCCTGGAGGAAAAGTGGAAGTGGCTTTCCTTGTTTTTGGCAGGTTGTTCTAGACGTGAAGAACATTATCTCATCCCATAGCTGATTTTGAGGTCATAGTGCTGTGCAGGGAGTTGATTTACATAACTATCTTTGTAGGGTTGCGATTTTTATCTGAAACACCAGAACAAATGGATGAGCAAGTTTGAAATATGCGTGAAAACATCATTCAGATTGATGTCTGCTGTTTTGAGTAGCTGCGGAGAAATGACTGATATGAAATAAGTGAAGTTTATTAGGACAAGGCTTATAATCAAGTAATTTCTATCAGCAGTTTAATGCCTAATAGGGACTACTGTTCTGAGAGCATTGGTAGCTAACTTGTCTGACCTTTAACTTCTGGGTTTTTTTTTTCTGAACTAAATCAATATGTTTTGTGTAGTGTTCACTTCCAGGAAAGCAAGATTTTATGTGCTTCCTAAGCATGCTTTTTGAAACACATTGAATATAAAAGTTGGAGAAACTCAGAAGGCATTTAAATTTGGAATTTGATGTGCTGTCTACTTAAACCTGGAATGAAATCTGAGGAATTTGAAGATCTGTCTTTCATTCCCCACTACTAATTCTTATTTGACTGAATTTATCTTCTGAGACTTGAAGGTAACACCCATTGTATTCTGTAGCTGTACAAACAAGTTACTGGGAGATGGTCTAGGGTATAAATTAATGCTAGGCAAGTACTACCTGTTGGTGTTTAACTGGAGTTCTCACTCTGCAGCAAAGCAAGGAGTTTTTCCTTCCCGCTTTGCATTTGGGAGAGAGTGGACACGCGCCGTTATAGTGCCATAGCTGGTAAGTTCACTTAATGAATTACCTCTGTGGCAAGTTGTTCGTGTGCTTACATATCCTAAAGTGATCTAGTTAGTTTGCCTGGAGTCTATCACTGAGGATTCCAGCTGCTACATGGGAATGTTACTCCTTGTGGTAACAAGACTAGTTTGTATTTCATTCTAGTGTGAGAATAGTAGATCTTTGTGCCCAGTATGATCTGTGAAGCTAAAAAAGGATCTTCGCTTTTTCCCATTAACTAAACCAAAAAAATAGCAATGCTAACTTTATGATTAGTAGTAGTTAGTATCTGGCTCCTGTTTAAGGTTGGAAAAAATTAGAACAGAATGTTTGACACGAAAGATGGCATTCCTAGGTCATATAGCATCCAAGGCAGTCTGACAAAAGTTACCCGAGTGAATGCAGGTAATGTGGGTTTTGGAATACACATTTGATGCCAGCTTGATAAACTCACAAACAGGGCTAAAATAAGAAATAAAATATAATGTGAAAGAGAAGTCCATTTGGGCCTCTGCAGAAATTATTTATGGAAGACCACTTCTTTTAAGAGAATCGCCCTGCTCTTCTGTGTCCTGGAGGAATAGATGAGAGAACTGTCAAAGCTGTAAGGTACACAAAGTGCCTTTTGGGAAAGGACTCGGCTTACAGCTCAGTTACTGGGCCTCTATTTACGGCTTGTGTATGGTATGAGGGATATTTTGATATGCTTTTGCTAGGAGGGAAGAGGTCTCATCTAATATTTTTTTCTTCTTCTAGATGTATTTCCGGCTTTATTTTCAGTGCAGACAATGAGCAAATGACTGATTGCATTTTCAAGCCCTACATACCAGTGATTTCTCCATGGCCAGGTGGGGTTTGTGTGCTACTGCAAGTCTTGGCAGGTTTCTGTTAAAAGACTGGAATAGCAGCCAAAACCTGGAAGGCAGTGGCTTTGAAGATTTGAACTAATAAAATGTTGTACAGATTACAGACATGAAGCGTAGAATGTAATTTCCAGTAAATTGGTATTTAAGAGTAGAACTTAATTTGCTCTTACGCAGTTGTTGCTCATGTGAGATCAGAATCAGGTTCCAGTCTGTAATTACTGTCAAATTGTTATTTTTTTTCCACTATTGCCTTAGAGATCGTCATGTTGAATTTACAAGTTCTTATTGGTCTCAGTGAAATACTTGAAGTGTTTTTTTAACAATGTGTTGTATAATGATTCCAGGACAGCAAGGCTTTTTTTTCCTTTTTGCTTGGATTAAAAATTACAGAAACCTGCTGGAGAACATGTCTCAACTGCTTGTACTGACGTGTTAGGACTTCTTCTTGTTTGTTGTGCCTACTTGGAAAAGTTGTTCTCACCTCTTATCTTCTCAAACAGGGTGGTACTGCTGAGTGGAAGAATAAGTGCGGTTATTTTAACTGTCTCTAAGTCCAATCCTCTGATGCCTGCAAACTTGCATGCTGTGTCTTATTCCTCTCCCCTCTGCAACCCTTCCTGCGTTTTTAGCTCCTCAGGTAAATGTAAGAAAGGGTCTTGTGGCTGTTCATTTGTCATGGTCTGTGTAGTGGGATCTACTCAGGGAACCTTAAACAATTGGGAAATGAAAGGTACCATCTGTCATTCCCCGGCCTAATGTAGAAGTAATCGCAATACTGATTTTGGGGGAGGAACAGTCACTTGAATTACCTGAACTGCTAGGCATGGAGGCAGAAGTTTGGCTTCATTCAATGTATTGCTTACACGTAGACGAGTAATGAAAATGACTGCTGTAAAAAAAGTAGATTAAGGTTCTTGATAAAACCGAATCACTTTCTTAAAACAATAAATTGTCCTGCTTTTAAGAGAAATAATTTCTTAAATACTTTGTAGTTCTGAACTAATACTAAAGACTTTTTTTTTTTTTGTTAATGACAGCATTGTGATTCTAAACATGGCCTTAGAGCTTCCCTCAAAGCAATTATCTTCCAAGCAACAATGTCTTAAGCTTGTCATGGGAATGAGGGAGGGAATGCAGTACAAAATACGTAAAAGGAAATCTTGTATGTCAGACTTCTTGGCACAGAAATTGTTTGGAAGAGTGTAGTAAGTAATGCTTTTGGGGGCTGGGGCACAGAACTGGGGTATTTTCTAGCACTTACAGTACTGTAGAAGTAGCTAGCTATGGAAAACTTACCACATGTTATGCTCTGAGATTTAAAAGGCAAAAAAAAAAAAGTATCTTTCAAAATAAAGTAATGGTGGTAGGGGCATTAAGAAATGCAGCTTCTACTGTTAAGCTTCATTATTTTCAATGGAAAACCGAGCACTCTGTCCCCTATGAGCATTTAGGTAGCAGATGTGATTAAATACTTGTGGAACCTTCAGATGCTATGAGGAATCCTACTTGTTTGAGAAGAACCTTAAAATGCAATCTGGTGCTTCTAAAGAGGTTGGAAGTTGGCTTGTGGTGGACTGAGTGTTATTCTCAGAGTCTGAGTCCAAGTACTTTGAGTTGCAGACATATCGCTGTTTCATTGATCAAATATCACTGAGCTGTTCTGTAGTCTAAACTGTTGTTGACTTCTTTTTTCTGTAGTGCATTAGAGCTGACTAGGTTGAGCTTTAAAGAGCACTACACTGCTATCTATCTCTGTTTGGGTTCATCTTCTAAACCGAGACTTCTCTCCATGGTGTTTGTGCTCTGTAGGCTGCGAGGAAAGTTTTCATGGATCCACAGAATGAGGACAATAAATATGATCTACAACGACTAACATGTTGGTTGTAGGGGGGTGTTAAACATATAGTTCTCAGTTGTATTTCCCTCTTCCCTTCTCCACCCAAGTGAAAGATGGATATTAAACCATTTGTAGTCTCAACATATGGTATGGTGTGCTGTCGTGTAGAAAAGCAGTTAGATTGACTAGGTGTGTTCAGACTAGTCCAAGAACTTGACTTAAAGAGAAGTAGTAACCAACTCCCCTTCTGTGTTTGTTCCTCTCAGGAGGATGGTGTGGCTTGCCTTACCTCTGGAATTACTCTCTTTCCCCACTAAGTTTGACTGTCCAGCAGCCATTAGCATACATGTATCAAGGGCATTTGCTGTCCCAGGAAAATGATGTTTAAAAACCAAAAAGGCTTCTCTTGTTAAGACTCTTGTTTACCGCAGAAACCTTAGCCACTCCTGGCAAAACAAGTGCTGTGGAAGTTGGTAAAAAAAGCTTAGGTAAGTCTTGAGCCCTTTGAACTGATACAAAGGTGCTTGTTGCGTGGAACTGAGCTCCTCAAGTTTTACAGTGTTCTTGTGACAACTTAACTGATTTTGAGATCAGAATTCTAATCTACTCTACTTTCAGTAGAGATAGCTTTTAGCAGGTACAGTATATTCAGTAGGAATGTCCAAGGGAATGCTCCTCTAGTGCGGGAAGGAGTATGCCAAGCTCAAGGTCTTCCCACCAGTTACGCATCCTAGCCTACATTATTGACAAAACTGAAACTCGTGTTAACCTCCATTTGCAAAGGAAGAAAACCTTGTCGTTAAGTGAAGGTTAACAAATGTTTTGGCTAGCCCAGCCTAAATCTGAACTCTTTCAGATCTAGACAAATCCTTGGCAACACACAGTCTGATCCAGTTACAGCCCAGTTGTCTGCCCATCTTTGCAGTGTTATCACATATCACTAAGTCAGTCTCCAAATGAACACGCTTCTTAACTGTACTTGTGAGTTCTGAGAGTCTGGAGAAGTTTTCCAGCTTAACTAGGTTGTAGTCACAAAGCTGATCTCTTCTTCTGGCACCAGTGCCCAGTCAAGCAGCTTGTGCCTCCCCCTCGATTGTGCTGGTGCAGCTGTTTTGGAGGCTGTAGAGTGCACTGCACACCACCTTGTGTTTGTTCAAGATAAGTTGGTGTCTGGACCTAGGCCAGTGGTGCCAACACAGAGGGCAGCAGTCCTGTACCGTTCAACAGTACGGCTGAACCGACCCTATGCCCTGCAGATAAAGCTCTGTGGCTCCATAATTCTGCTTTTTGCCTCTCTTCTGCTCTAACGCTTGTTGGACTCTTATTGAGGTGGAAGACTGTTCGTATTGGATCACTTTTTCTGCTGGTTTGGTTTTGTTTAGCTGACTTGACTCTTAGCAGCATCGAATATGTGGCAAAATTAGCAGGAAAGGCAGTGTGGTACTGCGTGGTGCTGGAAATGGGAAAGAGTGGGAGAGCCCTTGTGTGAGTGGGTGGTTCAGACTCAGCTGTGCTGCCGAAACAGGCTTGAGGAGGGAGTTACTGGCACTGTCCTGTTGGCAGAATAAACGTACTTTGAACTTTTGCCTTAGCAAGGGGCTTTCGTGCAGGAACAGCAATAAGGCCTGGCAGGGATTTGGAAGTTGTGGAGAGTAAGTACAGGGCGTGGAAGTATATGGACATGGTTAGGTGCAGTATCAGTTATTATGGGTTAATTGCAGGAAAGTAATATGGCAGCCCAGGCCTCTTTCTCTAAGTGCTTAGCAGCAGGGATTGTGATGAAAACTACTTCTGTCGTAGCTGTGTGAGAAAGATCTCTTCCTCCAGTGGAGATAAAGCAAACCCATGCAAAATGTGATTTGGTTGGTTTGTTTTGTTTGTGGTTTTTTTTTTTGTTTCAGTTCTCCCTAAATGCAACTTCTGTGGGGCTTTTTTTCTTGTTCACATCGTTGATCTGGGCATTAATTGTGTTGGCATGTGTTGTGTTTTGCCCTGTCACACTTCCCTTCCATCTGGTGGGTGTGTTAGTGATGCTGCTAGGTTAGGAACAGTTGAGAGGGAGGAGGAATTGAAATACTCCATGAAGGTGTCTGAAGGTAGCTACTCTATCAGTTTTGCTAGCTACGTGATCTAGAGAAGGCAGCTTCTTAAGGTAAACCCAGTCTCTCCCTGAGCTGCTCTTTATTCTTTGAAATGAAATGTAGAACTTCTAGTAAAACAGAATTACAGAGTTCAGTGCTGGAAAAGCTGGATGGGAAGCTCTCTTAGCTGCAGGGACTTAAAGGGAGGTGGGAAGCTGAGTGTAAACTGGAGGTTGGGCTAAAAGATCACTTTTGCTTAGAAGCTTCGGGTTGTTAGAAGCATAGTTTGATCAAAAAGTTAAAATTAAAGCCTCTTTGGCGTGCTCTGTTTCCGTAAACCTGTTGGTGTTTCTGACTGACTTGTTTATCCTGGAAATGAGTATGCAAACGTGGCCGTTTGGCATATGACCTTGTACAGCAAAAGGGAGCACTTGCTCTGCTTGCTGCTGAGCTCCTCTGTGGCCAAGGTGCGGATGCAGCTGCCTCACTAAACCTATCATGGCTGCTAATCTGAAGATCAGGCATGGGGTAATTGCAGTTGACATCTCTCACCTTATTCTTTGCTCTATCTTTCTCGCTCAAAATTTTGGTGTGGGTTAGCTGATCGTTGTTTAAATTGTTAGCTGCTGACATGAGGAATGCATACAAGGTACATAAAATGTAATTATCGCCTAAACCAGTTAGAAACTATCAATTGAGTCTTCTTGGGTGAGCAACAACCTTAAATAAAATCACTTGTAAATACAAGTAAAAGTCTGCCTAGTTTAAATCTGTGTGACCTGCAAGGATCTGGTTAGCCTGCAGTGTTCATGCAGAGCTTTCGCTTGCCACTTTGAGAGTCCATGGTGACCTAGGATGTTGTCAGACCTTGTGTATTCCCTTCCTCAAGAACCTGGAGGATGGGTAAGAAAGGGGAGAAAAGGCGAGGAAGAGGCCTTTTAGTGCATTCATCTGCCTTACTCTTAGTATTCTAAAGCAGCATTCTTTGAGGGGGCTGGAAAAGTACTGGTAAACCTTACTGTGGGTAGAGATCCTGTTAGGTCCTTCAGTGAGTGTGCTAATAATAGCTGTGGTTTTTAGGCAGAGTGGAAGGAGGATGAGAAGCATGCTTTGTCACTATCCCTACCCTCCAAGTTTTTCCTTGTAGCTATGGAGAAACATCTTTCTTAGTAAGTTCATGATGTGCTTTCAGAAAAGCAATCCTTTTAAATGTGTTTGTATATATATATAAAAAACTGGGGTTTTTTTTGCTACTTACTAGGCTGTGTCAGGGTTTGTGCTGCTTCTGTCTTAGTCTCTGCTTATTGGTATTCTCTTACTTGCGTGCATTTGCTGAAAACAGCTAAATTTGAGGGTTGACTGTTTTGCTGCACCTCTTCATTATAATGAAGTCTCCCTCTAGCTTTTCTGTCCCCTTAAAGGGAGGATGCGGAATGCTAGCTTACCAGTATTTTGCATAGCTATGGGAGCGCTGGCTGCTCCTGCACGCATGCAGACCATTTAACAGAGAAGCAATGTAAAGCACTTAAGAGTAGTAGACAGGCTTGTTGTTTGATTAGTTATGACGCTTCATAGGTATCTGGGTCATGAGAATATCTTCTTTTTTTCCCTTTCCCTGGCAGAATTGTAGCTTCAGGTACTTCTGGCTTCTGCTCACAGTTTATGTAACAGTTCTAGATCTGTCCCTTAATGTCCCATTGCCCTGAAGGAACAGAGAGAGTTAAATGCATCTTCCCCCATCTCCTCTGTCAGTCTTATTGGATATCCAAACAAGTCTTTGGAACTTAGCTCATCAGTCCTATTTATAGCTGAAATATTCAAAACATTTAATTATTTCTGGCCTTAAAATGAGCTACTTGGCAGTATTTGCTAGTCAGCAATAGGAAAGCAGTGATGCGCTAATGTCTGTGACAGCCCCATAGCTTTCATGTGGGTCTTGGTGAGTTTATTGTATGGAGTAGGACCCCTGGAGGTCAACTTTGTGACTTTAGTGATTTTTTTTTTCCAGTAGATGTGCCAGATTTTTTACCTTGTCCAAATAAGGTTTGAAGGTTAACCTATTTTTTTTCTATGCTCTGTAACTTCGTTCATACATGCCTACGCTTTTCCTCAGTTCACTACACCAAAACAAGAAATATTTAAACAGTTTGTCTTCTTTCTTTCTTAAGGAAAATTTCCTAGGTGGAGCTTGGAGAGAATGCATTACATTTAAATGTGGTGCAGCAGTTTCCTCATGATAACTTATTTTAAGCTTTTGATTCAAGCTGTGAACTCCCTTAGGTCGTGGAGGTAGAACAAGATTTCAAGCCAGATGGTTTGAGGTTAGCGTAGCCCACTTCAGCTTGCTTTGCCATTCAGATGTGTGTAGGAACCTATTGTGCATCTGTATTGAACTATGAGGGGGAGACTTAGGATAGCTTTTTTATTATGGACAGAACTCTGTGGTGCCTGTGGAGCATCAGGAAAAAGTTCAGGGATGCTGAGAGCTGAAGTATTAGGGGTACTGGAAGCTTTGTTTTAAAGTTGGGCTTCTAGCAAGGTTCAGGTTTCTGTACAAACAAAATACTAAGACTACCATCTTGAAGAAAAACAGCGTGATGTCTCTGTAACTCCTTGGGATGTAGCAAATGGAAGGACACTCCTATGTTACGGAGATTTTATAACAGTATGCTAATGAAAGTGACTTCTCTAGTCTGTTCATAATCTAAGTCTTAAGTCACCAAAAAGCAAATGACATTTAAATTTATTTTACTGTTGTGCTGTATCTGTGCAGTCGTCTCTGTCCAACTCACTGTCCAGAAAAGAAATTACTAGTTGTCGTTCAGTGCTTGTTAATCAAAAACTTATACTGTATCTAAAACCAGCTGAGTTTAGCCATTAGTGTGTCGTTTTTTTTCAGTCATGAAAGAATGTGAGTGATGTGTTTAATGAGCTCAAGCTGTAGTTTGGTTTAAACTTAAAGGTTGGTACTTTATTTCAATTAATGTGCTTAAAGGCAGGAACTTGCATTTGAAGCAGGCTGTGCACGCAGGTTGAGCTGGCTGTTCTCGATCCCATGTTCTTACGCTGCAGGACAAATAGGTCATCAGCTGCTAGCTGGGTACTTGAGGGAAGCAGGAATTAGCTTTTCCTTTTACCTCATACTTTAAGAAATGGGTTATTTAGTTTGTTCAGTTGAAGTAATGTCTGTACATACACAAGAAGCTACTGTTCTCAAAATCTGGCTTAGCATTTAAACAACTGGTGCTTGTTCTGGGTACTTAGCTGATGAGTGTCATTAGTAGTCCTGCTGTAGTTGTTGCTGAATGGAGTGAAGAGCTTGTGGGGAAACTGGGTGGTAATGTCTTCTCTTGGCTCTCTTTGCTTCCATTCAGGTCCGTGCCTTGCTGTGCAGCATTGCTTCTCTTCTGTCTCCTAGCCTGTTTGACCTGGGTTAGGAAGTGATTATGCGCGGTCAGAACTGCATTAGCTCATGTGCTCTAATTGAATGAATCGGGTTGGAAGAAGCCAAAATGGAGTTAAGATGTAATTAGCCTTAGTAACACACCTGGTTGGGTGTCAGACTTCAGGGACAAGTCCAGTTGATGATCTTTTTGCATCAGCTCCAGCTAGAGTGGTAGATATGACTGTACTCTGGAGTGTGTTAGTTCAGTAGCACAGAAGCTTCAAAGGTCAGATGAACATCTTGAAAAAATAAAAAATGCAGCTATAGCTTTCTGGGCCTGCAACAGTGTACTGCAAGTTCTAGTGCCGTATGTTTTGACAAATTAGAGCTTTTCTGTATGTACTATAAGCTTGAGGTCTCGTCTTTTGTGCATATGAAGATTTCCAAGAGCATTGAGACCAACCTGGTGAGTGAGTTGGATAAATCTACCAGCCTGTCGTCAGTATTCTGGCAGGGGGCAGCCTTACCTGGCTGTCCTGCATGTGGTGCAAGGAGCCACCAGCCATGCCCCTGAAACAACCGCCCTCTGAGTGTGGATGGGTCTGTAATCGCTGTAACTGGAGTGACTATAGACACTATAAAAAAACCCAACAAACCAAACAACAAAAAAACCCCCCAAACAACAGCAGTCTGTTGCTTTGGCTGCCTCTGTGGCAGTACTGAATGTGTTCTCATGGAGACTTGTATAGGGAGGCTGCTATGAGCTTTGCAAGTCCAAATTACTGTCCAGTTGGCTAGAAACACTTCAGTGTAGGGATGGTCATTCTGTGAATGCCACCTTCTAAAGTTAGTCCTTATCCATTCCTGTACTTGATTTGCTGGGGCTATTGCAAGGACCTAGAGCAGTTTGTGGTCCTTAGACTGGGCTTTAGGACAAATCCGCTTAAATTCTGAGTTTATTTTATGATCTGCTTACGGAACTTACTGCAATGCTTCTGCAGCTTTTGCAGAAAACTGGACTGTGAAGTGGGGCTCCTAGTCCTGACCGGTGTTCTGAGAGGCTGCTCTGAAAGTAGTTACTGGAAGCAGAACGTGATCCTTCCCAGGATGCTGAAGCCTTCTAGAAAGGCTTCCAAAGTATTCCAGTGGTGCCCAAGATGGTGACTACCCAGAGTAACAGGGTGAGCAGCCAGAAGGCAGTATAGAGGATCAAAAAGGTGGTGACATCTGCCTAGGAGCATGTGACAAGTTAGCGTACGCTGATTATGCTGCTGGGACGAGCAATAGTACTTGTTCTACAGTTAACATGCTTAACTTACTCAATGTCTGTCCGCTAATTGCTAACTAGTTCAGAATCTCTTGAAGGGAAGGGTGTGCTCTAACTCAAGCATGAAGTTATCAAACCAGCTCTTCTGGATGGATCAAGTTTCCTTCACAGCTGTCAACACTGTGGTTCTCCACCCTCTGAAGTGCTTGATTCATGGCAATGGTGGTCTTTTCTGTAGGTGGGTTGGCAGCTTTCAGATATATTAGACTGTCTAGTCAAAAAAAAACCAACCAACCAACCCCATAAAGCAACTCAACCCAAAACAAACAAAAGATCCAACTTGATACTCTGGACTTGACTTTGCAATTTCTGCTGGTAAGTGAAATCTAATAGGAATTGAATATGGCCTAAGATAAGTCTTCTCTCCTGTCCCCTCTGAGCTAAGTGAGCTCCAGGGGTGCAGAATTAATAGTATTAGTACTGATGTTAATAGTACAAGCTTTTAACAGGCGTATTGCATGTAAGCTCTTGATAGTACTATCCCCTTGTGATAGGGAGAATCTGCTTGTTTAGAAACAACTAGTGATAAAAGACCACTCTACTTGTTTGTTTGTAAAGCTTGTTGGCTTGAAGAGGCCAGGTGGCTGTGCGCTGCACTGGTGGAGGGATGCTGCTGCAGGCCTGTTAAAGTTCTGATGACTTCCAGGTAGGAAAAGATGGTTGATGTCAGGCTCCAGGTGAACAAAGAGAAGTTGTGAATGCTGCTTCAGACTACAGTCTGCCTTAGTTTACAAAACTCGTATCTTACTGTAGCTGAAGTGAAGTATGTGTTTAAATAAAAGAATATTAGGCTGTTTTAAGTAATCAAGTTAAACTTGTTGCCTGGGGAATATGTAGAAGCAGAGCCTTTGATACGTTGTATGAATATATTTGCTAAAACACCATCTCTTATGGGAGCTATCTAATCTTAATGCTTTTGTCAATGGAATTGTTCCCTTTATGTTTCTAGGCTGTGACGTTTAAAGCTTTCTTTGACTGTCAAGATCTTCATACCTCACCTGGGCTATTTTCTGCCTTACAAGGGATGCTGTCTGTATGGGACAAAAGCTGCTCTGTAACCTTTTCAAAAAAAGAGAGGTTGTTTAATTTCTGGGAATACAAAAGCTTTAGGCCAAAGACGAGAGGGTTTTTCTTCTGAAGTGGTGACCAATATTGTATAGGTGTAGTTTGTTTAGGGTGGTGTCCTGTTGATGGCTCTTCTCTCCTTCCAGTTGTCAGGCTGCTGGTGCAATTGAATTTTTTTGGCCTACTTTGTCAACCAGTTTGAGTTAGGGTGATGCTAGGGGCTGTTTTGCGCACCCACTTGGTTAGCGTTGGAGTTTAGTTCTAGCTGCTTAGGATTGAAGCATTCAAGTTACTTAATTTTCACACCAAGTACTGCAAGCTTAATCCCTTCAGAGCAATTTTTTTTTTTAAGATTTAGTTCCACTGGCTTTTGAGGCAGCACAGATTTGATGCTTAGAATGGAAATGTCCTCTCTGATTTGCAGTTAAGTGAAATGTTGTTAGAACAGGCTAAAGAGATGGCTGCTGGAAAAACTCCAGAGTCACCATGTTACCAGTTTTTCAAGTTCACGGTAATAACTCAAATGTCTCATTACATCCACAAAACAGAGTGCATTGGAGCACTGTTCATAAGTCTTTTGCTGAGGATGGTATCTAGGATGCAAAGTCTGGCAGAAATGACTTGGCAGGTCCTGTGGGTATTGGCAGGGTCTGCCATGAACAAATTAAACTGTGGTGCGTTCCGTGGTGCTTCATGACACATCCTGCAAGGGAACACTGCTTCTGGGCTGCTTCCACAGGAAGCACGGCAGCCATGTAACATACCTGCACACAATGCGTCAAGTAACTGGAGATGATGGCTTCTTGGTCTTCGTTAAAGCAGCGCTTGGAAACACAAGCGTGACTAGCAGTCCAACGTTCAGATAAGTAACTGCTAGGAAGGTGCCTCAATCAGGTTTGTGCACAGGGGGTCCTGATAGGACATGGCAAAATGTAAATCTGGAGTCGGAGGCAATTCTGTAAGCACAAAACTACTTCTGGATGCTTGATAGGAAAAGTGGAATCAGGCCAGTGGTAGAGGTTGTTTCTGCTGTGGGACAAACTTCAGTATTGTGGTACTTGAACATCTCGGACAGGTCACTTCTTCAGTTTGTTTAGGCTTCTGACCCAGTAATTCCTGAATTCTGGAAGTTGGGAAAATAGGATATTGGTACGATTGTGCTGCATGTCTGAAGGGCTCTGTTACCATGATTTATCATTCATTAATAACTTAAATCTCATCTGAGTTATAGCGCTTTCAGATGTTCTTTGATCCTAAAAAGGTATTGATTCTTAAACTGTGTATAAAATATTCTTTTAACTCTTTTTGAAAGAGTTGGTACTTAACTGTTATTAAATCTTGCTGCTTAATGTCATAGGAAGAGAATGAAGCCAGAGAGGACTACAGTGGGGATTTTGTTTTTCTGATCCCAGAAGTGTTAGGCCTTGCGCGTTGCTCTGGAGTTTATCCTCTTGCAAGCAGCGAATAGGCACTCTGAACTCTGTGCTGTATTGAGAATTGAAACAGGTGTAATATGGTGGAATTGGAGAGGAATTTACTCATCTGCTGAAGTATGTAATCCTGGGGTTACATACTAGCTCAGTGGTCTTGCTTACACGTGTTGGTAAGCAAAACTGACAGAAAACATTGATATATGCCCCCCCTGCCTTGTAATAGTATAAGAAGGTGGTGATCTAAAAATGGCCTTTTTTAGTTCTTTTTGGAGCTTATTTTAAACTCATTAATTTATTCCAGGTAAAGAGGGAAAATGCCCTTGATTTTTGATGGAAGCTATACTTAAGCCTTTAAAATGGATTTTTATGCGGAAAACAAGTTTTCTTTTGTGATTTATTAAAACAGAATGCTGAAGAACTGAAATACAGACTATACACAAAGCTGATGAAAACGGACAGGGAACTGCTGTTTATCTCGCTGTCTGCACATGTGCATTCCCAAGAACTTCACCCTTGCTGCTGGGAATGAAGCTCGGCTCAAGGCTTCACTTCAGATAAATAATCTAGTGCCATAAGCTCTGACTTACTAATGTATTGTAACCTGTTGATTTTCAGGTAAGCATTACGAGGAAGAAGAGGAGGAGTGATTTATTAAAACCTCAGATGCCCTGCCAGACTCAGATGACGAGGTGGATTTGGATAAGCCGCGCCCCATACAGATTGTTCTTGCTCATGAAGATGACCATAACTTTGAATTAGATGAAGAAGCATTGGAAAAAATCTTGCTTCAGGAACACATCAAAGATCTTAACATAGTAGTTGTGTCTGTAGCAGGAGCTTTCCGCAAAGGAAAATCTTTTCTTCTGGACTTCATGCTTAGATACATGTATAACAGGGTGAGTAATTTGCATTTTTCCTGAAGGATAAAAATAGCTTGGTATTTTAGTCATTTACCTTTGTATTTTTGACTTGAGCACAAATATGGCAGGTCAAATTTTTACTTATTGAGGGGTGGGAAAGCCGGCTGCTCTGTTTCTACTCTGTGAAGAAATGTTTTTAAGTGACAGTCTTTCTATATACGTTTTCCTGCAGTTATCAAGGCAACTTGTTGGTGTACCAATATAAGTGAGTGGGGGAAGAGATTGAATGAGGGAATTGAGCATTGGGGGAGGGCTTATCCAAGTGGTGGCTTGGAGGAATCTTCCTTTGATTTGTTCTTCTAAAATCATACTGTAGAACTAGCTTACCCATTGCTGTGCAAAGAAGAGTTTTATCAGGTAGCTAATAAGCTGGAGGACTAAATCTGCTTAAATCTGAGGTTTGGCGAAAGGGAGAAAGCTTCCTGTTTGCTGCTTGGAATGTGTCTCTGAACATAATCCAAGAACTTTTAAAATCCTTTTAAGTCTTCGGTTAATGAATGTCTGACCCAACATCTAATTTCTTTTTAGTTTTTTCTTTAGGCATTTGTTGTTTTGTGCCTACTACTTTGAACTCTTGGCTGCTCTGGAGAAGGTGGGGTAGGGCCTCCTGTGAAACATACACATCTGTCTGTCACAGGTTGGGGTGTGTTTCTTTTAATCTGCATAGTGAATACTGACAATTCAGTGTTTTGTTGGTTTTTGAAGCTCTTAAAAATAACTGACACCAACCAACCAAAAAACCCCACAAAACGGGAAAAAAGCCAACCCGGAATGGATTCCTTTTTTTGGTCACTGTTCTTTGGAATTGGAATTCATGGTAGCAGAAGCTAACCATGATTGCATCTATATTACCTTTGTGCTAGCTGGCTTGAGGAGAAATCAAGATGAAACCTGCAGTTACAGGAAATAGGGGAATATTGCAAAGAAGCTGCTGGTAGTTGGCAGATGAAGATTTCCTTTCTCTTGCTCCCAGTAGTGCCTGCTATTGAATTCCTCTCACTAATTTGCCAAGAGCTCTGTAAGAAAGACACTGAGGGATATGTTAGGAGGAATACAGAGTAGCAATCTGGTCCTTCTGACTACTTAAGACTCTTTTAACCTACGGACAAATAAGTGTTTCATTGATATAGTTGTTCATTGTGTGTGTATAAACCCTCTGGTGTCCTGTTTATATTCAAAGCAAAACAAAATTAAAAAAACCCTCTAAACAAACAAAAACCCCAAATTCCCAAGAAGTACAGCAATCTGAGCTAGATGGTGGCTGGGGAGAGGTTGTGCTAGTTTATTCCAAAAGCAGAAGCAATTTTAAGCAAATACTCATAACTTTCAGATTGTGAAAGAAAACAAAAGTTCATAAAGCAAAATGGATTGGAATGCTGTTTCAGCCTTGAGTAATGTTACGCCTCTCTGTTCCCTTTATTGTGCAATCACTTTTTCCAGGTTTCTATAGATGCCCTTCAAAATATTTGTTTCATTAACCTGAAGATGAAGGCAAACTTGGCCATCTTCTGTAACAACCAGCTCTTACCTGAAGCAGAGAGGTGCTGCTTCCGGCCAGACCTTTGCATTCTGAAGCTGTAATGCTTGCACGCCCTTAGCCGAGCTGATCCAACTCAATGATGCGTTGGAAGACACTGCACTTTGCCATATTGTTTTCCGGCCAGCTCAGTGACGTAAACTGGCTTAGGGAAAGAGTTTGACAAGCATCAGGGCTGCTGCAAACTGACTGATGGGAGTTAGAGATGAGGGAAGATAAGTGCAACACCTCTTTTTCTGAGCCCTGCTGAACTGTATCAAGTTAAACGGTATCCTCTGTGCTTATGCAAATTTCGGTACAGGAGGGGAGGCCTTGGTATAGTTTTGTAGTAGTACTCTTTTGTCTGATCACTCTGTCTTCAGTCAGGCTTAATTGCAAGTCTGTATTTTCTGTGAACTAAATATTGTATCCTGCACAAAGTACTAAAGCGTCTACATTCAGTTTGTACACTAATGAAGCAATTTTGGGATGTCCTCCCCTGTGGATATTAACGTGTGAAGAAAAACGTTCCAGGATATTTCAGAATCATGTTTTCTTGTCTTAAACCAAGAGCTGGAGGTCATGTGAAAAGTTACCATCCCTGCCATCTCACTTGTGCCAGTTGAAGTCACAGGTAGGATTTTGGCACGGCTGAGATAAGTCAGTAACTTAAGGGAAGTGGGCATCTTATCCTCAAGCACTGCTACTCTGTGTGATGATTGCTCATTTGAAATGGAACAAGATGAAGTGTGCCACAAAACAGTGGAGGCTGTGTACTTGGCAAGCTGCTGCAAAGATCCCTTGATCTTTCTTGCAGTTTTAGCTTTATTAAGAGTTAGGTCTAGTGACGCTAGTGAATTTAGATTTAAAAGGTTTTTTTTATAGGGGTGTGACCTTCTTAGTTTATATTAATTGGCTAGATGCACTGTGTACTAATGGCACTATGCATCTTTTAGGTGACTGATAAAAAATTGTAGTGCAACTTCTAGCTTGATTTCATGTAGGAACAAAGTCTTTTTTTCCTTCTCCCTCTCTTGAATACCTTTCAAGGCAATTTGATGGATGGAGACTGTTAAAATACTGACTTTTAACCAAGGAAAGACAGAGGTAACAAGCTAGGAGCGTATCAAACTGTTGTAAAGGTCAGTCAGAGACAGGCTTAACTGCATCATCCACAAGATGAAGCAGCTTCACCTAAAGTTGTGCCTGCTAAGACCTGAAGTCTCCTGTGACATAAGTCATGTATGAAATCAAATGTGGTCATGTCTGGTGCTCATTGAGGGACTTGTCAAAAGATTGGTGTAGTTTTAGTCTGAATTGCTACAAATAAGGATAATTTCTGGACCAAACTGGGAAAAAGTATCCTTGCATAAATGAAAAACTGAATGTATTTTTGAATAATGTAACAGATTATTTTGAAAAAGTGAAAACCTACAGTCTGTTGACACTTGCCTGTGAAACAGGACTCAGCATTGTGGAACTGGATCCTGGAGTGTACTGAAGGCCAAAGCAGGCCTGTAGCTTTGATTTCTAGAGTGGTCAGTGGATGTAAAAGCATCTTCTGGGATAAAAAAACTCCAGGGGAAAGCTGTTCTGGCTTTGCTTAGTCTGTCTGGTAGAGGTGTGTATGCATAACAGAATGAAAAGCAAATGAAAAAAGAGATAAAAAACCCTAAACAACCTACCTGTCAAGAGCTGTGGTTCTCTTTGCTTGGATACCTGTGTTCATTTTCTGAGTTTTTATCTGTGCATCTCTCTTGCTTTTGCCATGTCTGATCCAAATAGCAGAGCTGAATGGCGTGCCCTTAGCATTTGGAAGAATGCTGGTGCAGAACTGCTTGATTGCCATTCCCTCTTAGTATGGACTTGCTCTGCATGCTGGTAGGCGTGAGGAATGTCTGCAGGTTTTTTTTTCCCCACCCCCCTTTAGAAAGAAGCAGTTCCACTTATTTGTACCAAGTATTTCTATTCTGTACAGCCCCATGGTGCTCATGCTCTTTTCTGAGATGTGAAGAGATGTGTCTTGAGCTCTTTTCTGAAGACTGCCAGTGCAGAGTCAGCAAGGTAGAGACCGTAGCCTAGTGAATTGAGCAGTCTCCACTTTGACCTTCTCAAAGAGCACACTTCCCTGGCTGGTCATCTTCCCTGGGCAGTCAGAGGCAAAGTAATTAAATGTCTCTTCCTGTTCTGCCAGCGTGCTGTATTTTAGCCTGTGTAACAAAGGTTTTTCTCTAAGCCTCATCATCAGTTCATCTATCATCTGCCTACCGCTTCTCTCTTGTAGGATTTCAGGGTATATAAACCTATCACAGTGAAACTTCTTCAGGGTACCTGTTTGTGCTCCGTACTTGCCCAGTACATAAACTATATTTCTGGGTTAAATGTGCTCATATAATGGCTGGATTCTTCTACATGAGTTACTGCTCCATGTGTTGCCTGTCCTTGAGGGCTGAAGACCTTGTTACATACCATCAGCCAGAACTGTTAGCTGGAAACTGTGCTTGGTCTCTGATAGCCTTTACCAAAGCGGGCATCGTGCCTGAAAAATTTTAATATGGATGGGTTGATTGACGTGTATCAAACTCTCAATGTGACCTTTTCACTTGAATCCTTATCACTTACAAAATACTTTTTCCTAACTGTGACAAGGGTAGACTGTAGATCTCCTCTGGGCCTTTCCTGGTCTCTTTGGCTTATGCAAGCTGGGAGTCTTGTGGTGGCATCTGTTAGTGGAGGGGCTTAGAAGCTTAGCTGGTTTCAGCGGTTGACTTGTTTGTGAGGAGGAAAGGAGAGGATTAAGTCAAGATCAGTTGGGGTTTTCTGCAGGCTTGCAGACATTTAGCTGTTCCGGTAGTTAAAATACATGCTGTTTACAACTGTGTGTGAGTTCTCTCAACTGCGTGAGAAGAGCATGACTGCGAAGTGGAATCAATGGGCAAAACTGAGCTGCTCTCATTAGCTCTGAGTGCTTGAGACGTGAAAGCTGTGCACATATACTCTTCAGCAGCTGAAGAGTTGTGCAGTCACTGAAGTACAGTAGACACGAAACAACGTTTCTTTGTGGATGATCCTTAAAATACAGCAGAGTAACATTTTGTTTTAATATTTTGTGAATGTTGTCAATTAGCTCTGAGGGGAATGAGTGTGGAAGTCTGCTAAAACATAGTATGTTAAAAAAAAAAATCTCTTTGGCTTTAAATAAGTTTCTCCTTCTCTTTTGTAGACTTCTCCTTGCTGGATAGGTGGAAACACCGAGCCATTGACAGGGTTTACATGGAGAGGTGGTTGTGAACGGGAGACCACTGGCATTCAGATTTGGAGTGAAGTGTTTGTAATTGATAAACCCAATGGAACGAAGGTAAGTGCTTGACTTCAACAGGTGTGTGTAAGGATTTTTGCCTCTGTGCCTACCTTTAATGTGATGGGTTCCATGGAGGCAGTTCAAACATCAGTTGCTTTCCTCATTCAGTAGCTGCATAACATATTTGGAAACCTTCTGTCAGTGCAAGTATGAATTTTCCTGCTGGGTTGTAAGATTCAATCTCCAACAATAGTCACAATCTGAGAGTACTTTGTTTTGGCAAAGTCTGCTGTGTCCAGGCTGATGGGTGGGTTATCCTGTGGACGTTGCGAAACTGTAATGGCTATAAATACCATATATAGACAAATGATAAGAACAGCTCTGTAACAAACACTGCTTTTTGGGAGGCCAGAATGTGTTCTGGCTTGTAGCTGTGTTCTAGTGAAATGCAGTGCATCAATATAAGTACTGGGAACAGCTTCTGTGTCTGGAAGTTGGTCCTTTTATGTAGCTTAACAGGTAGGCTGTAAAAAAAGGGCTAAGTCTAACAGTGGCATAAAAGGCACTAACTATTCTAATAAAAGCTGATGCACTGTTTTTTAACTCTTAAGTCAGTTTAACTGCAAGGTTTGGTTGTAGGTGTTTATCTTCATGCTGCAACAAAGTTTAATGTTGTTAATAAATATTTACTCCACCTTCATGCTGAAACAAAGTGTTAATATTGTTAATAAATATTTACTCCACAATACCTGTGGGGTATCTTGAGCTATTCATGTTTTCCTGAACCATAAGCTCTTGGTTATTTAACTTTCATACTCTTTGCATTTGCCAAGGAAACATCTGATGGCCAATTAATATGGGACACTGATCTTAAACAGGTAGTGACTTAAGGGCGTGCAGGAGTTTTTATCAAATTTTATAGCTAACCATCAGTTCTCTGGCTAAAAAACGGTTAAGTTGTGAGGATATGTTTGTGTTCTGGGGACAAATCACTCGCTTGTTCTTGCTTATCAGTCATTCCTAACTGAAAGAGAAAGGAATTGTAGTAAATCCCGAAGATGGGAATTGGACAGATCAGCTTTTATCGTTAAGATCATTCCTTGTCATTCCAGCAGACAGTATCAATTATCTTGTTTTCTTCTGAAAATTATTATTTTAAGATAGATATATTTTTAAAAGTAACCATCTCGCTCTAATGAACTATGCAGGCTTGTCAGCTGAGACTGAAGTTCTTCCAGTCAATAAGAGCTGTCTTACTCTGCTCTGTACTCCCCCCACTGGCTGAGGGAGGCTGTTCCTGTAGGAGAGGGTAACCAGTGTAGCAAGGCCAAGGACTGGAGGCCGATGATGTGGCCCTTGAGTTGCTGCTTACTCAGCTGTAGTTTTTGTATAGACATGCGTGCAGAGAGTTGGCTGAGGCTTAGTAAGTAGATACAGGGACAGAGACTTGCTCTACTTGAAATAGAATTTATCCCAATGGCTGGGAGTTTGAAAGTGTTAACAACTTGGTTAACTATTGCTGCTCTTTAAAACTCTTTAGGTTGCTGTACTACTCATGGATACCCAAGGTGCCTTTGATAGCCAATCCACTATCAAAGACTGTGCAACGGTTTTTGCTCTGAGTACCATGACGAGTTCTGTCCAGGTGAGAATACTTGTGCTGGCAAATAATGGTAGCTGTGGGAACCCTCTATCCTGAACATGCAAAGAATATCTCTTTAGCCATGCTTTGATAGTTCACCTGCGTATCTTCCTCCAACTATCATTTAAGCTTTCATACTTAATGTCTTTTTTTTTCAGTATAGTATACCACATAAGTGTCTCTGTGGAATCAAGGTTATCTAAGGTCAAGCTGAGTTAAGTTGCTGATGGAACTGGGGAATCACCAAAAAAGGTGTCAAAGTAGTAACTGCTTCTGTAGGGATGTGTTACAGAATCTTTGTTAAGACTTTAGATACAGTTTGGGGTGAAATTACACTGTGATCAGCTAAGCTTACAATTGCTGCTACGTTAAACTTCTGATAATTCTCTTGTGCTATGCCCAAAACTACTTTTAAGCTTGTGCCTTAAATGTGCCGAAAGTGAGCAGGTTTTTGAGGGATGACAAATGACCTTCTTCAGACATACACCTGTTACTTTCATGCTGTAGTATGTAAAACACCACTTCTGCCCTGTGGGGTTATTTTTGGTGGGTTGGTTGGTTTGACACTTTTTGTTTGTTTTGTTCCCGTGTCTAGGATAAATTGTGGGGTTTTGGTGCATCTTTGAGTTTACTGCTGCTCAGTATTCGTGCTATTGAAACAGTCATGAGCTCTCTGGATAAAATCAGATTTCTCTGGGAAGATTTAAAAGCAAAAAAACCTGATGAACTAACTACCCAGTGATTTGTGTGTTGGAGATGCAGCTGCTGGATCACTGAATCCTGGAGCGTTTGGACTTGAGGATGGCAAACAGGCATACCCTTCTCGGTCCTCCTGTCTTACACCTATGTGGTGACTTAAAGCGTTCAGCAGTCTTTTCTGATTCCTTTGTGACTTGTTTCCTTGGAAAGAAGCTCTTCTAAGAAGGATTGGGGTAGTTGGCAGTGTTTTTGTCCCTAGCACTTTGTATAAGGACGTGACTCTTGTTTGAGATGCGTTCCGTGACACCTTGCTAGTTGCTGACTTTCATGTAGTTAGACTTTTCTGGAGGGAGTAAAAATACTTGAGGTATCTAAAAGAGACTACACGAATGTGAGAGAATGTTTTCATGTTACGCTGTAATTCTTTTACTGTCTCTTGCAGGTATACAACTTGTCACAGAATATTCAGGAAGATGACCTTCAACATTTGCAGGTGAGAATATGCTGAATTTATATTAAGATGCTTCTGAAGTGATAATCTTGACATTGTTCTTGAATGTTCTTACTACTAATGCAATTATGATTCGGGAGCTGCCTGCTACTTCATATAAAATACTGAAGCTGACCTGATGCTAAAGCTAGTACTGCCTATAGCAACATTCTTTGCATCAACTCCACAGTGCTGTGTTGCTGTGCCAAAATAGTACAGGCTTCTAATCTGGCTAAATCTCATCTTTTCAAACTCTCTTCTCTATATGGTAAGTTCTGAAATTCCCAAAAGGGTGAGAAAGGAAATGATTTCTGGAAGTACCTAATGAGAAAATTCCAATGTTTCTCCTTTTTCTGTGAAATAGGAAGATGGAAGGTATTTCACATACACTTTCTAAAGAAATGTGGGAGCTTAGGTCAGGGCAGAAAGAGTATCTTCTACCTAGAAGCCTTCTCTAGTTTTTTCAACTGAGAAACTTCTACAGAGTTTTATTTCTGCTTAGAAACAGAAGCAGGAAAGAGCTGTCCTCTCCGTACTGTGGGGTTTTCATCCTCTAATGGAACACTGTGGTCAAAGGCCACTGAATTCTGGCTTCATGTGAATGGTGCAAGAACCTTATCTGCTTAACTTAAAACCTGTAGCTTTAAAGGCTAGCTTGTGCATTAACAAATGCCAGCCTGTGCTCAGGCCATGACCTTGTCACAGCTTAAAACTGTTTTATGTGTCTTCTGATTGAAAGGACTTCTGTCTTGGTCAGTGCTGCAAAAGACTGGCTGCCAATACTGGAAGTAGAAGAGCACAAACTAAACATAGTCTTGTGACGCTCTTCTCAGTTAACAGAGTTGTATCACTGGGCCAAACCCCCTCCCCTCCAAAAAACCTGCCAACCAAGCACTGCAAACAAAAAAAGCCATAACTAATTATATGAAAGCTGAGCTTTCCTCATGACTTTGGGCTTCTGACAGCCTCGGTGCAATCTGAATAGATCAATCCCTTTCTGGATACTGGAGGGGGAGATTTGAGGGAAGAGAAGGGTGATAAATATAAGCAGTGGGTGGGGGGACACCCATGCATTTAAAGTTGGGGCAGGGAATCATGGGCTGAGGGAAGGAAATCCTGAATTTCTGTTAGAACAGGAATTTTTGTTGTTCTGAAATACTGTGAGTCTCTGGTTACCTTTTCCGTGTAGCAGGGAAGTGAATGGCATAGGGAATTAGGGTCAAAGTAGCCAGTCTCATCTGGGTGCTTGACCAGTTCAAAGCTGCTTTTGCTCAGGGTGACAAGGGCTTGAGAGTTAATTGTGTTAAATTAGTCTTGTAAGTTCTAAGATGCTCTTGTGACCAACAGAGGGGGAACTCTCTTTCTGACCGTGAAATTTATCTGAACTCTTTCAGGAGTTAGTTTTAGTACAGAAGAACAATTATCTGGTATTAGAGGATACCAGCGTGCTTCCTTCATCTTGACTTCCAAGCTCTTAGCATGGATCAGGACCTGATGGTATTGACCTCTGCTGGAACAACCAACTTATTCCATAATTCATGTTCTTGTGGGTCATCTGGCACGCTGAGTCCAGCGAAGAATGCTGGTGTTCAAGATAATGAAAGCAACGTGAGAGAGACAGCTGATGCTTGCCTTTATGCTGAAAGGATGAACAATTATCGGTTAAGGTCACAGGCTGAAGTAGAGATCTGGGAAGCTGCTGAACTTGGCTTGTATTTAAATGTCTGATACACTGCCTCTAGCCAAATTCCTTGAGATTCCCAGGAATAAATCTTTTGTGCGATATAAGGGGCAAACGTTAGACAGGCTTACCTCCTTAGCCTAGGAAACAAGTGTTGGAAACTGACTTGCTAAGAGATGCAGCCAGCTTTCCTCTGAGAATAGCCCACAGGCCACCCACTTAGAGCTGCAGCATGTTGACAGTTATGGAATGGCATTGTGAAACCAATGAATATCGTATTTCCTTCTTGAATTTTACTGAGGGTTGGTGTACTTCTTGAGGGGTATTGGCCATTCTCAACCCATAACAGGATTTAAGCTAGAATGCTTTATTTTCTAGTGGCATAATAATATATTTTACAGTAGAAAAATGTGGTTTATATGTAGCACTCTTACACTCTTTTTCTTTTTCGTATCAGTTGTTTACAGAATATGGAAGACTAGCTATGGAAGAAATTTACCAAAAACCGTTTCAGGTAATCATATATGTTAAATGGATTTTAAGCAATTGAATGTGTAGAAAATGAGCTCAGGATAATTTGTGAAATGAGTTGGACTGAACCTAGCTTGTTCTTTACAAGACTGATTTTCCTTCCCTGTCACCACGTTTCTTGGCAAAACCACAATGGAAACATGGGAAGAGGATCCCGTTTTGGGCAAGTATAGCTTTGTTGCCATAGGAATGAAAGTGTCAAGTGATGTAGAGATGTTAAGGAGAGAGGTTTCGTGCTGCCTTCTTACTTGTTACTCTGAGATACAGTTGTTCTTTGGTGGTACATGATTCTGAGTAAAGTTCATGTAGCCCCTAAGAAATAGCATTGAGAAGGGCCGTGTTATGTTTCATTTTCTTGAAGCGTTACTGGCTTCATTGTTAAAAGTCTCAAAACTGCTAGCATCTCCTGACTGTTCGCTAGGCCAGAGAAGGTTTTGAGGCTTCTTCTGTTTAGTGAGGCAAAGACTGAGATCTCTTTCAAGAAGAAGCATCCTCCTTAACCTGTAAGGGTACTAATCGACTGTTAGTGGTGAGTTTTAAGACTCTCATGTCTCTAGAGTATTCAGCCTGCAAGTGAGTTCCTGATCTTCCTGTGATTGGCCCAGGCAACACACATTTTTCATAAAGCACCTCATCTGATATAAGAGTAATATCAAAGTTTATAATCCTTGTGGGATAGCAAAAGGCAAACCCATGGAACAGGGAAGGTATCTTTTTGAGACACTTGGATACTTCCTGCCAGATAAGGAGTGAGTTGCATTTTGTGTTTGTTTTGGTGTGTGGGTAACAAGCGTTTGCCTCAGAAAACTACAAGGCTTCAAAACTACTTCCTTTAGAGCAGCCAAGCTTATTAGAAATTTTTTTTACTTGAAATAATCATGTGTGATAAGAGTTTTTGACCTTACGAATGATGCCAGCGATTGACTGCTGTTGTTCTCCCTGTTACAGACACTAATGTTCTTAATTAGAGATTGGAGTTATCCTTATGAACATGCGTATGGCTTGGAAGGAGGAAAAAAGTTCCTAGAGAAAAGATTACAGGTAAGTTATCTCCAGTAGTCCTGGTGTGGTGTTCTAACTTAAGTGACAACTTACTGTCAAAGTAATGATGCACGATGAGCTAACTCTTTGTGCTAATAGAATACACTTGTGATGTTCCCACTCATGTGGGGAGTTCTGGGGTTTAGAACTTGACATTTTTAGGTTCAAGAATGAAAGCTTGAACACACTTTCATGCTCTTACTGCTTGTAAGCTGATATTTAATCTTAGTTGCATTACTGCACAACTACTAGCAGCTCTCACTGTCTCTTTTTTTCTTTTTTTCAGGTAAAGCAAAACCAACATGAAGAGCTACAGAATGTAAGGAAGCATATTCACTCCTGTTTCAGTAATCTTGGCTGTTTCCTGTTGCCCCACCCTGGTCTTAAAGTTGCAACAAATCCCAATTTTGATGGGAGGTTGAATGGTAGGAAGCTTTCCATTGTGTGTTTCTTGATTCAGATCTCTTGAGTTTATTTTCTTTTATAATGGAAGTTAAACAGTGAAATGGTTGGCTATTGAAATGTTTTGATTGGAAAAATGTCGGGCTAAAAGGTGAAACTACGGAATCTGGAAATGTGCATCATGTGTTCTTTGCAGTGGTTTAAAGGTAGAGGAGTTAAGCAGGCCGAGGGCATGGGTATCTTTGTGTGTAGCTGTTGATTGCAATCTGATAACTTGAGACAACCTAAAGGCCATTAAATAAGGATTCTAAAGATAAGAGGTGAGAACTCACAAAATTGAAGACTTTCCTTTCTTAAAATTGCAAGGCTTTTCTCTAAGAACTTGCTAAACCAAAGGTCAGAACTACAATGACTTTAAATTAAACGCTGAGGGCTTCTGCAGCTGCAGAATGAGAAGCAGTTAGGATTCCTCCAGTTGCTGCTTGTCCCCCAACAGAAGGAATGTATCGGAATGTTAAAGGCTAAAAAAAGTGGGTTTACAATAGTGGGACGACAACCACTTCTGCATGAGGGGCACAGACTTGGGGGATTATTGTGTAAGATGTTGGTGTACTTGGGGAAACGGACTTCAAATATTACGAGGACTACAGAACCTTGTTCTCTCAGTCTGAAGTTTGAAGAGTAGGTAGAACTTACTAAAGCTACACCATATATTTCAGCCTTTAAATATCTTAAAAATACAGTCAAGAGTAGTGATGCTGTGGATTTTGGAAGGTCATGGGTTAACAGTGTTCCTTTAGGAAAAGTAAGATTGAAAAGAAAATTAACTACTATTCTTCTCTGAAATTCTTTGAATTTTGCTAGACATAGATGAAGATTTTAAGAAAGAACTGCGGAGTTTGGTACCATTACTGCTTGCCCCTGAAAACTTGGTAGAAAAAGAGATTAGTGGATCCAAGGTGACCTGTAGAGATCTTGTAGAATACTTCAAGGTAAGCAAACTCACACTAATTATTTCTGTTAATGGCTTAAAAGAAAGTATTCTAATTTTAGGGCATGTTGTTCCCAGAGAAGATAAAATATCTAGGCTGACACTCACTGATCAGCTCACTCTTATTTTCATTTCATTACTCTGACTTTCCAGAACTGGCACACAACTTCCTAACAGTATAGCTCTTAACAAGCTACTATTGATAAAACTGTGCTTTGTGGTGTTTTTTTTTTTGTTCTTTGTAAATAGGCTGAAATACTTCAAGCTGTATTAAGAGATTTTTTCTTCCTACTTTGGAATCCTAGTTTGTCTGGATATGTTGCTTGTAGATTGTACAGATAGAAAACCAGCTCTTGAACTGCTAGGTATGCAGTGAAAACTTCAGATACTCCCCTCTAGATTTTTAACATGCAAGGAAGATGCTTTCTGCACACTTGCAATGTGCAGCACAACTGTATGCTCTAAAATGCTCGTGTGTGATACTTGCAGCTGTTAAAACTCTTGAGCTGTTTTGGTATCACGGTGACACCAGCAGAAATGTGATAACATAATCCCTGCATCACCAGGAATTGGTCGCTGTGTGTAACTTTTTTTTTTAATTGGAGTGATTTAGACAGTTGGCTTGGTTTAGGAGAAAGTGGTACTCATTCCTAAAGACACTAATTTTGCATTACTACTTTTGAACATGCATGTTAAAGGTAGAAGAGAGTGGGGCTGCTGTTAAAAGAAGCAGCTATGTAAGGGAGGAATCTGAGACCAGAACTTTTTAACAGTTGTTAAACTGTTAAAACTTTATAGAAGTAACCTTTATAAAGGAAAGACGTGATACGGGATGCAGAAGTCCATGGCTGTTCTGACAAGCAAAAAGAAATCAACACTCTGGCTCTGTATTTACATGGTTACCTGCTGCTTTTTGTTCCACTTCCTTGTCTAGTAAGATCTGATCCTGTAACAATGTAGGGAGTGCGCATTCAGCAGCGGTTTGGAAAGGACTACACCCTAAAAACTGCATGTAAAGCCTGCTTGGATGAAAAGCTGCCCGATGGGCGCCCCGCATCCAGCCTGGGAGCAGTCGTGCAGGGTGCTGCACAGACATGACGCTTACGTAACGAAAGGGGACTGCTCCCTCGGGACTGTGCATCTAAAGCTGACATCGAGAAGTCCGAGTGGGAAACCGGAGGGCTTTTACTTGGAGGAAATAGCTGCAGAAGCAAGGAGGGTGTCGAGGGAACAGAGTCCTGTATAACTCTATACGTTTTTGTAGGTTGTCCTACAACCTAGAGCATTGGGTATATAGAGACCCTGATAACCTTGTTCTCTCCTCCTTTACAGAGAAAAATCCTCAGGGCAGAGGCTTGTAGACAAGCCGGGGCGGGAGAGCAGTAGTAGCGTGAAGAAGAGTCACTGCCCAGCCTCTGAGGGGCTGAGAGTGGCCTTGTTGGCCACTGACTTGCACAGCTTGTCCAAAGTGCTGGAGCGGCTGCTGCCGCCTGCTGTGCCCCCTCCACTAATCTGCCCCGAAGAGCTGTGCCACGAGCCATCTTGCGGGCTGGAGAAGACATGAAGGCCATGTTCTCTTCCAGCCTTTGGAAACCCTGGTGAAGGAAAGGGCACCTGAGGATTGGTGTGGTGGGGCACAGAGGGATAGGCTGCCCACTTGGCTTCCAGAAGTATTTTGGCAGCTCAGGTCTGTCTGCCATTAGTTCTTTGACCTGCCTTTTTTTTTTTTTCCCCCACTCCCACACTTCAAGGGAGCGAGGCACTTGGGGAAATGTAAGTACTGATTCTCCCAGCACCGGGGTGTGTTTGGACACACCTCTTGCCAGAAAGGCTGAGTAGTCATCTTCACTCTTCTGTTTTGGGTGAAGATTCCCTGCCTAGCAAAGACCGTCTTACGAGGGAGCAGAAACCTACTGTCCAAGCCCGTCACTTCTTGAGACAGTGTCCGTGTCTTCTCAAGGTGCTTGCTATCCTGCTAGGCCCCAGCCTCAAACGCCAAGGAAAGTAAAGGGGTTAAAGCACCAGGGGTAACTGTGAGAATAGCGGACTTGTGTGAAGAAATTTGCTTAATTGAATATTTAGCATTATTACAAAGAAATAATCTGAGCTTTATCTTTATATCATCCTTCTTCTCTCCACCTCCTCAATCATAAATGTTTAGGAAAAATAAACCTTTTTTTTTCTTTCTCCCATTTAGGCCTATATTAAAATCTATCAAGGAGAGGAGCTACCTCATCCGAAATCTATGCTGCAGGTATTTTATTTTTTCTTTTAAATAATCTGATAGATGATGTGTACTTTACAAGCTCTTTGCAGTTGAAGATCATGACTGCTGCAGGTCTGAAGCTCCCGCACACGGAGCTGTAGCTCTTGAAGGAACTGTGTACTTTGAAAGCCACCTGAACTGTGTCTTCCCTCAGTTCCATCTGCCAAACGCAGCAGGGCTAGATCTGGTTGGGTGGGGTTTTTAGCTGTTTCGATTTCTACACATGTGTTTCCTGTAGCTTGCTATTTTGTCAGGATCTTTCAGCCTGTATTCAGAGGACTGTTAGCGTCAGATGGAGCAGATAAAATGGAGAAGGCTTATAGTAACTCAGTTATCGCCAATGTCTTGCAGTTTTGGGCTGCTCTCTAAGGGTTTGTTAGATTGGGTAACTGTATTGAAATTTCTTTTATGGGTTGATCCAAAGAGGATGTAATCAGCTTTAAACCAATCTGAACACAAACTGGTTGTATGAAGCTGTGTGGTGAACTCTTGCGTTGTTTGGGATGTAGAGCTTTCACTAAAGTGGGGGCTGTAGGGTCAGTTTTAACCGTTTTGTATTTGAGAGACTGTCGTGTTTTTTTTTAAGTTTCCTCTGTCACTTCATTAAAACATGACTTTTCTGGGTGTTTTCTTGTCCTTCAAGGAACCAGATTTTTAGACTGTTGAGGGATTTCAGAAAACTCATCACTATGAAACGAAGGCTGCTATCATTTCCTCTACTAGCCTGACATAAATACGACTGGGAGATACAGAACATGACATCTTGCAGCCTTAGCTAGAATAACTGTCCCTGACAAGACATGGGTTGAAAATAGCCTTAAATTCTTACAAATTGTGACATGAACACTGCACATATATAATGCAGAAATAATACCAGCTTGGTTTTTTCCTCACAGGTAGTGATGTATTGGGATTAACATTTGATAGTTTAGTTTTCCTTATTTGCATGCTAACAATAACGCATTCAGAAGAGATTGCTTATGACGAAAACCTTGTCCAAGCACATGGGAGTTTGTCTGCAGCTGCACTAGAAAGCTTGAAGAAATTATTTTCCTAGTTAGGCTATCTTAATGTATGTTGCTAACTTTCTGAGTTTTGTGGGGCATTTTGGTGGCAATCTGGAGCTTTGGAGGTTCAGCAGTGTAACTACGTGTGTGTAACTTGCTGGTGAGTTTGTGCTGATACACGGTGCTCAATGTTTTCTAGGCAACAGCCGAGGCAAACAATCTTGCTGCTGTGGCAGGAGCAAAAGACTTGTACAGTAAAGGCATGGAGCAGGTATGATGACACAACTTTTTCTAACTATCTGCGTGCAAATACAGGCTTTCGGTTTTAACGTCCTTCTTGGTTGTGAGCACGGAGAAAAGTAGCTTAGGGCCAGTACTCGTGTGTTTTCTGCGCTCTGCTCTAAGGTTAGGTGTCGTCTGCAGCAAAACCAGGATTCTTTGAGACAGAAATTGCTGGGGAGGTATCAGCCTGACAGTGTTTATAAGATACCACCTGTTAGTTCCCCCTGCTGCTCTTGACAGACTTCTTAAAATCCTGTGACATGAAATGGGCAAACAGGTGAGGAGACATTTGGTGGGCCAGGGTCACAAAGGGTAGAGTTCTAGTACTATAATCTTGTGAGTTGTGGTTATTCATTAGCTGTAAAATGCAAGGATTAAAATTATTCTGAAGTTTAAAAAACCAAGCCCTTGAAATAGAATTATCTTGTCTGAAAAAGCTGTATATGTCATTTCCCACTTGGTTCTTCTCTTGAAGATAGTGACTTGTAACACTTCAAACTGAATGTCTGGATGGAATTCAGGCTTGAACGTAGTGTTATGCAAGGTTTTTTCATAAGAAATTTTGAAAAAAATTACATGCCTCTTAAAGCTTAACAGGACTATGCTTATTGTGAAACTCTGCAACCGGAAAAGACCAGTAGATTTGGTAACATGCTACAAACATAACTCCCCATTAACTAGGCTAATTCTGGTCTTAATTGCTGAAGTAGCTTTCCATTTTGAAATTTGAGTAAGACCCAACACTGATGGCAGACTAGCCAGTTCCAGTTGTTAGCAGTCTGTCTTGAGAATGCTCTGCTGGTGTAGAGGGACTCTTTCATTTGTTTCCATTTTGGAAAATCTCTTGAAATAGTACATGGGTTGTTTATAATAAATGCCAAGTCTGCCTTTCCTACCTTGAATCTTCAATGGCGGCTGAGACACTATAGTTGTCAGGTTTCTTACTTGGGGCAAGGAATAAACAGGAACAGATGTTCTCTTTAACAGACTTTGTTTCCATAGTAATGTTCCCCAGTACTGTGTATTTTTATATCGCTGTAGAGATACATACAAATGTCTTGAATTGTTTTTTATCCAGATGTCTCAGATGATGTTCTTAATGTGACATGGCTCTGAAATTTCTGTTTTTAGGGATAGAAGTAAGAACTCTTTGGTTTTAAGACTGGATTATGTAAAGATAGTTCTTACTGTAGCTTCTGATTTCTCTTCATGAACCAAAGTTGAGAATAACCAAAATACTGTCCCCCTAATGTTAAATGTAAGGAACAACAGGCACAGCCAGAGAGTATAAGATGACAGTGTTAGTTATTTGTGTGGTGGTCTTGATGCAGCAGCAGCTTCTAGTGTAATTCCCACTCCCTGGGCAATGTGAAAAGACGGTTTTGGAGGATGGGGACTTGTAGCAATTTTCCAGGGAGTTTTGCCAGGTGTTGAGGACTTCAATACAGAAAAAGCAGAAAGGTGCTTGTTAAACTTGAACAAGTGGCAAAGTGAGAGTGTCAGGATCTTGACGGTGAGGTTTGCTTTGAAGAAGTTAGCCAGTGAGGCATTTTGTGAGGCAGAAAGGGGATGCTGTACTCTGAGAAAGTGAGCTGCTATGTGTCCTGCTGAAGGGGTAGCACCAGGAGAAAGTTAAAGTTGTTGCTGGCCTCAAGACACGAGATGGCGAGCACTGTGATAAGTGCTTCAGGCAGGCGAGGGAAGGTGGTTGTTTGACATCGTATGGAAAGAACCATCAGTTTTAGACATAGTCTGACTGTGAGGGCCTGGAGGAGTTAGAGCTGATCTTTCATATGTATGTCTCTGATGACCTAGGTAATCTCTAATCATAGTTCTCAAGAGACCAGAAATCAGTCTTACAGAGTAGAAGTCCTTGGAGTCTAACCATTTTCATACCCCTGCAGATTCAGGGAGAGGAAGATGGTGAGTGTCCACATCATGGGTATCCATTTGAGTCCATGGTCTTGTCCCTTCAGCAGAAATGGACTCTCACGAGTTGATCAGAATCAAGCCTAGAGGATAGCCTAGGGAAGAACAGACTGAAGATGTCAGCAGCTAGTTCTTGTTAATTCTTACCACCTGGTAAGTTCCGTGGAGCCTGCTAGTGGAAGCAGCAAACAGGAACACACTTGACGAGTGGGCAAAATCGACCCTGTTTGTCCAAGTTCTGCACTGACCCCCTCGCTGAGATGGGTGACCAGGAGTAAAAAGCTGAGGAGGAGGGCTTTTGGCCTTCAGACGACTTCTTAACCTTCCTCAAGCGAAGCTGTCTCTGCCTCCTGGTGTTCCTTTGTTTCACCTGTTTGTAACAGGAATGTATGTGTGGATGATGTCCTGTCCTTCCCCCCAGAGGGGGGCGGCGAGGAGTGAGTTTGCTTTCTGTACAGCAGAAGATACTCGGGGTGTGATGACCTCATCTCTTGTTGTTCTAACAGGTTTGTGGGGGAGATAAGCCTTACATCGCCCCATCGGACCTTGAGCGGAAGCACCAGGATTTCAGAGAGTCAGCTGTCAGGCAGTTCCGCTCGGTGAAGAAGATGGGAGGGGAGGAGTTCTGTCAGCGCTACCAGGAACAGCTCGAAGTGGAAATCGATGAGATCTATGCAAACTTTGTGAAGCACAACGATGGCAAAAACATCTTTTATGCTGCTCGTACCCCTGCCACTCTATTTGCAGTCATGTTTGCCATGTATATAACCTCAGGACTGACTGGGTTCCTTGGTATGAACTCCATAGCTACCCTGTGTAATCTCGTGCTGGGGATGGCTCTTATATCATTTTGTACTTGGGCATACGTTAAGTACTCTGGGGAATTCAGAGAAGTTGGAACAGCCATTGATCAGATCGCCGAAGCTATATGGGAACAGGTTGGTATCTTTTTTTAATGCAAAATCTTCCTTTCTTGAGCAGACACAGAAGTTTCTGTTCAGTGCTGGGAGTGAAAAGCTGGTCTAGACCTAATGGAGAATGCTAGTGCTGCCAAAGGGAACATCAGCTCGGAAGTGTGACTCTTCTCTTCGGTAGGGCATGCTGCACACAAAGAATCTTAAAGAAGCTTAGGATATTATCAAAAAAGTGTTACTCAAATTAACTACACCGGCCTTACTAGGTGCTTGGATGGTGAAGAGTTGAGGGACTCATTAGTTAATTTTCAGAGCAAGGAATTCTGCCTTTAAAGGTATGTTTAAAGTGATAAACTTGCCTTATGGAGGTGGTGGATAAGACATTTCAGGTGGTGCAAGAAATGAGGAAGGTGAAACACTGCTGCCCTCCCTCACCTCACCTGGTGGTGTGACACTGGATGGCTAATTAGACCTCAGAGACCATCAGAGGCTGATGACTTGCAGCAGCTGCTGCAAGAGGATGTACAGCAGGCGTCTTCCTTCAGGCAGACTTGTGTTGTCTGTGACAACTTCAGTTGGTGCAACTGCTTTTGCAAGAAATACTTGCCAGGCAGACTAATTCCTGAAAGAAGAGATGACAAGAGTGTAAGAGTACCAGAGCTGGAGGAGAAAGCCTTCTGTGCAGAGATTTTCCTGCCTGAATCCAGTTGACACAGCTGTGTCAGTAAAGCCGATGTAGAGGATTCCTGACCAACTCTATAAGTAGTGTTTAGAGCATTCCAAGTAGCTATGTCCAGTGCTAGCAGAAGAGAAACGCTTTGGCGCTATTGTTATGAGAAGTGAAGTACCTGGGCGAGCTTACCTGGGGTGGCATTAAAATGGGTCCTACAAGGCACGAGCAAATAACTAACTGGAGCCTTCTGTACAGAGGCTCTCTTTACATTTGAAAAGTGACTCTCTCCGAGGCTCATCGGAGGCAGTGGTAAACTAGACCTCTCTGAGCAGCTAGGTAAGGCGTTGAGTTGCGCTGGAGCGGGAAAAGTGCATTTCTTATAATAGGAGGGAAATGAGCACCAGGGTACTGAATTTTGGGTTACACGCCTAACCATGGCTCTCCTGTACTGCTGTGGCTTCTTGCTTTGGTGTTTGGGGCTGAAGAGCGCTATGAGGGAAGTCGGAGGTGTCGGTTCTACGTGTAGTACTCGCTGTCGGTTCTATGTGTAGTGCTGCCGTAGGACGCCTAGAGCACAAAAGGCTGGATTTGTCTGCTGACCTTCCCTGGAAGGGGGAGGACTTGGCTTATGCCAGCAGGAGCTTGCCTTTCCTGAGCTGGAGGAAAGCGGTCTCCAAAAGAGCTCGCTGCTGGTGGTGCTGCTGTTGCCTGTCCCCAGTAACATCCAAAGCAGGTCCTGTCTGAGTCGCTCTGATGATACACCATGTTCTCACTATTGCTTGTTCTGAATCTCTGCCTTTCTTTTCCCTCCTTGCTTCAGAGGAATCCCAGGAAGGTGAGAAGTTACTGGCAATCAGTTTCTTTTTCTGAACTAGATTGAGTTTTATTTTTTTTTTTTTGGCTGCCTTCTAAGAGCCGCTTTTCCTAACAGCTGAATTCATGTTTTAGGTGTTTTCCAAACTCTTTGAAGTCCTTAGACGCCGAACGATTCGCCGTGCTCTCACATCAGTGCCGCGACAGCGACTCTCATCCAACAATAACAAGAAGAAAAACTAGCCAGTATTTTTAACTTTCTTTCTGTATCTGAAGTGTTCACACTTACACATATAGGACAATAAGCTGGACCGTCTGGGCCGGTCTGCATAAATGCTGTAACCATACCAGACTGATGCTGCATATAGGGTATGGAATTGCACATCCATCTTCTAGGAACTGTAAAGTGGTTTGAATTCAGTGAGATACTGCTGTGTAGGAGGGATATCACTTGTGTCCATAGCATGTTGACTGATTTAACCTCATTTCTGTAGCAGCAAAACTCATTTCTCTTTCAGTTCATGCCAGTTTGTGTCAGACTTCAGCATTATGAGTTTGGTTTTTTTTTTTCTTTTTCATTATTTCAAGTCTCATCTCTTTGTGTGTTTTTTCTATTCAGTTTTCCTTGGTTACCTCATTCTTTTTGTTTCTTTTGCACGTTTCTCATTCCACAGGTGTTGAAGCCCATGAGTGATAATTTGATGGAGGATCATATGAGGCAGTCTGTAAAAAACTCTATCAAAGCAGGCCTGACCGAGCAGGTGTCTCACCATGCCAGACTAAAGACAGACTGACAGTTCGTCTCCTCTTCGACTCTGCCCTCTCATCCTAGACATGCTTGCTGTACCATGAGAACTCAATAATAACAATAAAAAAAACAAAACAAAACAAAATAAAAATAAACCAAAGTTTACAATCAACTGTAGAAGTAGTTTAGTGTGACTGGCTTTGCAGATTGCTGCCATCACCTGGGAAGAGTAAGTTTGCCAGCGCTCTGCTCCCGAGACGGCCGGCCGGGGTGGGAGGGGAGGGTGTCCCTTTCGCGTGTAGCCCCGGTGAACCGTGCAGGACGCTGTGAGGTTTGAGGGGTGGGGGACAGGGATCTGCCCCCAGCCTTTTGAGTCGATGCAGCCTCTGGCTCTCGGTGGGAATCTCCTCCGCGGGGGAGGTCGTTTCAGGGAAGCATCAGGATCAGGCCCACGTAAGGTGTGCTCTCACCAAAAAAGGACGCGGCTCCGCAGCATCCCCTCGCCACCTCCGACCGGTCACGCCAGCGAAGCCGTTAGAGCCACTACGTTACGATGTGTATCTCGCTTTATTGCCTTTTATACCAGTGTTACACCGGTGCATGCGTTGGTTCCTCACGCCGCCGTCGCCGGAACCGGCTTGTGAGGGGAGGCAGCGGGTGGGAGCCCGGAGCCGGCAGCCCCAGGCCCGAGGGGAGGAGGGCGCATATCAGACCCCAGCTGTCTCTTCCTGCAGTTTAGCCTTCGTGTACATAATATCGCCATTAATTCTACTGGGGGGAGAAAATCCATCCAAAAAAACCCAACAAAAACAAAACACGTTGCCTACAGCTACCAAGCGATGAGTTAGGATTGTCTTGTACAGTGTGTTTAGTTTTTATTTTTTAAGAAATCACAGATAGGGCATGTATATGAAATATAAATATATAAATACGATTTTGTATCAAAGTTTTGTAGTTTATGGCAAAACCTGGTTCTGTGGTAGCTAAGTGCAGTCCCTGTAAAGGAATGTTTGTGGCTCATGTAAATGTGTGAATGCATCGACGATTTGAAGTTTTTTTGATATGTTTGTGATATTTACCTGCCTTGAGCACTGCAATCTCTCACCCCCTTGGGAAAAATCAGTGGGAATGTTTGTTGTGAAACTCTTGTCTTCTGTTGCATTTTAAAGTTATTTCCTGTAATTTATTTTCAGTACATGATTAAAATCAGTTGTGTATATATGAGATGAAATCCGTGCTTATTTTTAAAAGATGTTTGAGTATGTATTCTGCTGCATAAAACGCTGTCAAATACTTATTCCTGACAATTATATGAACAAATCGTCTGTTGTACTTCATGGCTTTCTCTCGAAGCTGCTGTTCCTCTCATGCCTGTCTCTGGAAGGTGATGCCTGTCCAGCTCGTGTCCCCTCCCCGCGTAGGAAAACCTTCTGGTAGATCTAAAGCTTCTTGGCTTGTGGAGTCGCTTGTCAGCTCCTGCCCTCCCATCACTGTACCCTTCTGGAACCTTGTTCCCGGCTCTCTTTCTGCTCTTGGCTAAATCGGTATCGACCGAGGCGTTCTCAGATGCGTGGAGTGCAAAGGCAGCGAAAGAATTAACTGCTGCAGTTTTCGGATGGAAATGACTCTGTGCAATAGCTGGGGTGGTTTTGGGGTTGTTTGGTTTTTTTTTTTGCCTTCTTCAATGGTAACAATTTCCATCGATGTTTGAGCTTTGCCGGTCTCCCCTCTCCGGAGTGAGGGAAATCACCTGTCTAGGACTAAAGCGGTTGCACTGTGACTTTTGTGCCCTAGTGAGCTGCGGGGGAGCGGTGGTTACCTGCCCTCGGGAGGCGAGGGCTCAGCTCCGGGTGAATGATGCTGAAGGACGAGGTAGGAATGTTGCATTTTATGATTATCTTCTCTCAAACTGTACAGATTAAATACTGTTATTTAAAAACAAGCTAATGCTTTGGTGATTAATCTCTTTTCTTTATAACTCGAAGGAATGGAGTCACGTAGGGGGGGTTTGATTTTGCTGCTCGCGTTCTCCGGAGAGGTGGGAGTTGGATTTGAGGCTGGGCCACGTCCTGCAGCGATGGTGACAGCAGGACCCCGTCCAGGATGCGGATGGTGAAGCTGGAAGGCTTTATCCAGACTCTGCCCTTCTAGCGGGGGACTGAAACGGTGTGTAGGGGGAAAGCTCCTGAACGCTGTGCCAAAAAGCTGTGGAATTAATGCAACCCCCCCAAACTTTGTGTGAGGGATCAGCAAGGTGAATTTTTTTGGTGAGGAGCGAGTCGGGGAAACAGCAGCAGGTTCTCGCCTGGCTGTGTCTGTCCTGTTTTCTCCATTGGCCCCATGTTTTACCCTCATCTCTGTGCCCGTGTGTGTGGAGGTCCAAGTGCCAGCAGCCGGAGAGGGACCTCGGCTGGCAGGGGCTGTGTGTTTGGAGCGCCGGGAAACAAGATGGGAAGGAGCAGAAGGCAAGTGCCAGCAACCGCGGAGTGAGATGGGGTGTGTTCCTATGGGGAATGCTGGCTCAGCCCGGCTGCTGGTGGCACATAGNTAGGATAAAGGGGCTTAGGAGAGCCCCAAGTCTGGGCTGGATCAATGCCAGGAACGGAGGGTATCCCCAAGGTGAGTGAGGCTACGTGCCACAGGCCATGTCCAGCTACTGGATGAGCCGAGCCTCCCCATCCAGTTACTGGAAGGATCCACAGCCTGTGTGTGCGTTGGTATTTCCCACTAACAGACCTTCACCCTGATCAGCTGGTGAGGGAGGGCGCCAGGGGCCTGGTGCTGTTTGTGCCCTACTGAATGCGGACCCACAGGGGTGGGGTGAGCATGGGAGTGTGTGGGGTGTGTTCCTACAGGGAATGCTGGCTCAGCCTGGCTGCTGGTGGCACATGAGGTCACCTCTGCTGGACAGCCCCGTACCACGGGTATTAGTAAACGAAGGTTAGGATTTCTCAGCTCCTGCCTGGGTACTGTTAAGGACAGCAGGATCCTGCACAGAGCGGGTACAAGGGAACCAAGGAACATCACTGGTGGGAATATATGGGACATAAAGGAGACAGGTGGTCACTTTCTCTACCCAGGGCTACTCTGCTCCTGGCTCGGGCAAGGAGCTCCAAAAGCTGTTCTGGCACTAAGGCCGTGCTCCCCATCCTCCCTGAGCAAGGAAAAAACAATTTAACAGAAAAAGCAGAGAGTGAAGCACGGTCATTTACCCCACGCCAGCGGTGCAGCTCTGGCCAGCCCCTGCGCCAAAAGGGATAGAGCAGGAGAGCTACATGGCAGCTACTAACGCTACGGGGGGAGACGTGACTGGGATGATGTAACAAGCTACGGCATCAGAAAGGGACAGAGAAGGTGACAAGGTATTTGCTCTTTTTTGTTATTATCAGTGTATTTCTCCAGCTGCCATCAAGAGGCACTCACCCTCACAAGTGTCTGCTCAGGTCCCCGGGTTCCTTGGGAGGGGAAATATTCATCCAGAGCAACGAGTAATGTGATTTCTGGCACCAGAAAGGCATAAACCAACAGGAAATTTCTGGCAAAACTTAGAGCAGATTAGGGAGAGGCCACAGATTTTTCCTGTAGATGGCTGATCCTTAGGAGTTAAGTTATGGAAACCGAAAAGCACCTCAGGTAGCATGGCAGAGCCATAATGGAAGGGTGGAGAACAGGAAGCCCTGTATTTTACGAACCTAGATATACCAAGTGTCAAGTGTTTTTTTTTTTCAATTGCGCTAGCCAAGTATGGCAGGATCTCAACTCCCTGCTCGTTGCTATCTTGGGTTAAAGTAATTATATGCAGGTTATGGTAAAACTTCCTTTTTTTTATTGAAAAACATGGGCGGGAGTAAAGACATTATTTACACAAGTTCCCAAGTGCAGCTCAACTCAAGAACATCCGATCAGCAATACGATAAAAGGGTGTGGGTCCAAAACAGAAATTTGGGAGGCTACCAAACAGTACAACTCCTTGGTAAACGCAGCCCTTCAGATAAGATCAGCAACTGAAACGAGAGAAAAATGAGAAAGCGTTAAGTACGCGCCAGAACCGGGCACCTACTGCTGTTCCCAGGTTCTTCGCCAGGGGACGGATGAGGCGCGTGGCAAAATAAAGCATCCGGCGCTTGTCTTTCAGCTGCAGCGACACCAGTTCCCGACTGGAGGAGAGCAGCAGCCTGGCTGGGGCCGGCCTGCACTCACCGTTCATGGGCATCTCATCTATCTGGGTGGAGTAGTACTGCTCGATGTCTCGCAGGATGCGGATGTCATCGTTCTTCACAAAGTTGATGGCTACGCCTTTTCGGCCGTATCTGCCCGACCGGCCAATTCTGCGGAGGCAGAAGGAAAGAGAGAATGGAGCCACCTCGGGGAAGGGCAATCCGGCCGCGGTTCCCCAGGCGAGGGCTGAGCTTACCTGTGTATGTAGAGCTCTCTGTTGTTGGGTAAGTCGTAGTTAATGATCAGGGACACCTGAGGGACGTCCAGGCCTCTGGCCCAAACATCTGTTGAAATGAGGACTCGGCTGCGAAGAGAAGGGGACAGTTACGGCTGTTCCACCCCAGCGAGGTGGGGGTGAGAGCTGAGAAGTCGCAGCCCCCGGCACAGGCCAGCCCCTGCCACGCTGCGCTCCTCCCTCCCCACAGCCCTCCGCACTTCTGCTGCAAGGAAAGCTGTTCCATGCTTTGATCTTGCAGAAAGAGTATGATGCTCCTAAGAGTTTAAAATACAGGACAGAGACCAAGTATTTTTTTTCATTTGCCTATTTTAAATGCAGCAATGCCCAACTTCTTCAGCAAAGTAAGAGAGACTAATCCTCTAAGTATGAGCACCCCTCCTTGGAAAGTGGCAATCTCCCAGCCCTGTGACACCAGAGGATAGACGGGAATCAGAGCTCTTCCCAAATTGAGCTGAACAAGGCCTTCAGAGAGGACAGTGAGGAGGGGTTTTATGGGTTTCTAAGGCCTGTTCCCTTCAAACACTAGAATAAATCCTGCCCTGAGGCAGCAACACTATTGAAGGCCTTTACCTTGCGCCAGATCTGAATTCTTTCATGATGGACTCTCTCTCCTTCTGCGGCATGTCCCCATGCATGGACGAAACCGTGAAGTTGGCTTCTCTCATCTTCTCCGTGAGCCAGTCTACCTGCGCGCACAGCCAAGCGGCCTGGGTTAGCTCTATGCTCAGGACAGACAAACACGCGAGTTGTGCTGGGAGAATGTTTGCTGGTAAGGACTGAAACACTTTACAAGCATTCTGGAGCTAAAGGAAGTAAATAATCCTTAGAAAGCACTGGCTATATGATACAGGGCTCCACAAGCCCAGAAAGGAAAGCAATTAAGGGCATTTATTCAGAAAGTGCAGTCTCGTCTCAGGCATTATAAGCAATTAGAAGAATATGTGCATTTTTACCTAAATCAAGTCTACCAGTTGTTTAAGCTAGGCAGATCCCAAAGGCAAATGTTTTAACCTCTGCTCTTACTAAACTATTCCCAAACGGGGAAACAACCCGACCTCTGAACTGGGTTTGTCCTAGCATTCTCCTCAAGAGTCACCCTCTGAAAGTAACATGCCCGTCTGACGGCTGCTGTACCTTTCTTTTGGTGTTACAGAAGATGACAGCCTGGGTGATTGTGAGTGTGTCGTAGAGATCGCACAAGGTGTCAAACTTCCATTCTTCCCTCTCCACGGCCACGAAAAACTGCTTGATTCCTTCGAGGGTCAACTCATCACTGCAGGGAGGAAGGACAGCTGTACCACACCACAACGCAGAGCTCACACCTCTGCCCTGCGGGTTGATGGGTCTAAACACAAGTCCAAGTTGTTCTAGGAAGTCCCTGGAGAAGCCTGCTCTAAGAGTGGCCTCCAACACAACCCACGCAACAGAGACTAGAACTGCGGGGGCACCCTCTCTGCTCTACACACACAGCTTCGAAGGGAAATGTTTCTCCTCTCATCGTTTTCACATTCAAGTTTCTTGACAAGAGAGACTGAAGAAAGGTACGTGGGGCAGCGTAAAAGGTCAGGCAAGGGGTTTGTCAGGTTGCTCCTCCTGAGCTCCAGTGCATGAGGACCTGTGACAGTACCAGACGTAAGCTATGCCTCCAAGGGCATTCAGGATCAGCCAGCTAAAGGCTTTTTTGGCTTGCTATATAATAGCAAATTAATGGAGGAGGCCTACAAAAATCCTCCATTGAGCATGATGCATTTCCAGGATAAGAGACTACTATACATGGTGAGGATAAAAGGGCGGGGGGGCAGTCAGGCTGAGCAGCAGCAAACACAACTGGACAAAGCCAAAGTCAGAGAGATAAGTCGTCTTCTGCTGGAAAACAGGACGTGAGGGTGTCTGCAAACGCCTAGACAAACTGCAATGGTGAGAAGGAGCGTGAGAGAAACGGCACGTTTACATCGCTTAACACTGTGGATTGTCCAAGGCTGGACCAAAGGGCTCCTGTTCTTTCCAAGGAAACTGACTCACCGTTTCACCAGGATGCGAATGGGGTCTGTCATGAATTTGTTGGTCATCTCCAGAATTTCATGAGGCAAAGTGGCACTGATCAGAACCACCTGTGTAGCCGGAGGCAAGTATCTGTACACATCATAGATCTGCTCCTTAAAACCTGAAAAGCAAACCAAGTGGCATAGAACAGTTGGCACATCTTTTCCCCGCGTATCCTGCTCCTTCACCATTTTACTGAGAATTCAGTATTGGGTCTGAGCTCTAAGATGAACGTTAATGAGTGAATCAGTAACTCGAAGCCAGCATCACATACTACTCACATCTTCCTAATTTTCCCAGACTCACTACAATGTGGCCATGGTACATAATAAAGTATGAAAGGCAGTACTCAAGAATTTGTAACTATTGAAAAGGACTCTACAACTAGATCAGACAAGGCATATTCGGTACCTTAACCTGTTACAGCCTATAATTAACTAACTTTGACAAAACCAATTGTTTCTAGAAGCGGGACTGCCAGCTGGGACGCCCTGGAATCTCAAACAGGTGAGAAGAAAGGAAGTAAAAGGAAGACAAAATATTTTACCTTTATTGAGCATTTCATCTGCTTCATCCAAAACCAACATTTTGATGGCACGAGTCCTTAAACTCCGACGACGAATCATATCTGTAAGATTTCACTTTGTGAGATAAAAAGGCTTTGAAAGCAAGTGAGCCTACACTGCTCCCTGCTGCTGTCAGGGCATTTTGGTGAAGGAGGGACAGGCTCTTCCCCTGCTGCCAAAAGCGACTAGTGTTTGGTGACAGAAGGCACGTCCAAGGGCCACAGCGAGCCCGCTGCACCCTCTAACCTTGGGAGATGTCTCTGCAGCCTGGCTAAGGAAGCACAGACTGCAGGGAAGTTCTGAGAGTCCGAGCTGTGGGATGCCACTTGCTAACTGCACAGGACAGGTGACCCACAGTAACTGTAGCTGGATGTAAGAAATGCAAAATGCTACATGAACTTTTTGTCAGACTGGGCAAATCCTGTTTGAAAGAGCACATGGCTCTGTGTAACCCCTTAATACTGTAACAGAAAAGTATTTGCTATTAGTGTGCTGTCCGAAGCCAGNCAGCTGGATGTAAGAAATGCAAAATGCTACATGAACTTTTTGTCAGACTGTTTGAAAGAGCACATGGCTCTGTGTAACCCCTTAATACTGTAACAGAAAAGTATTTGCTATTAGTGTGCTGTCCGAAGCCAGCCCAGCTTGCCAGCTGCTCATTTTTGTGGTGTTTTTCCCGCTCGTGGAGCTCCATGTTCTCAGAGTGCCAGGTGCCTGTGTAAGAAAGTGCTGCCTGTTTCTCAGAGATCCCGAAGATGTGAGCCTGAAGGCTGACACTGTCACTGTGGTAACTGCAAAACTTCATGCAATGAAACCTGAAGTAGCAGCTGCAAGTACATGTGATTTAACAAAGACAGAGTGATGGCCAGTACAGAGGAAACGTGGACCTAACTTTGACATTCAGATAGATCCAGCTCCTGTCTCCTCCAAGATTCTGAAGTATTTCCTGGGACTACAATATTTTCTGCTTAAAAAATACTCTCAGTTCCCATGCCGCCATATAGGGAATCACTTCAACAACTGAAAGTGAAATATAAACAGAGAAAATACAACTACTATCCCTGTTGATTTCTCTCTATCCTTTTCTACCTATTGCTACAGTAAGTTGTTACCTCGTTATACTTCACGTTAATGTTACGTTAATGGGGTCACGATAAATGTAATGCTCAAGCTACTTCGAATCTAAGCACACAAAAATTGCAGGAAGTTCCCAGGGCTCAACTCAGGTGCTGCAGCTTCCCCCACCTCCTTACCAAACACGCGGCCTGGAGTGCCAGCAACAACATGCTGCCCATAATCCAGTTTTCTGATATCTTCACCCACGTTGGTCCCTCCAATGCAGGCGTGACACTGGACGTTCATGTAGTCTCCCAAAGCAAGAAGACCCTGTGTTGATACAAAGGCATAGCTTAATTAACTGAGCTTTCATGAAGTTTGTGTTTGTGAAGAGATGCAGGTCTGCACAGGCAGAGAGTGGGGTTTTTTTTAAGAGATGCAAGCACAAGCAGTTAGAGGGATTTTTTAATGTCTGTTACCCAAACCTCCTCAACAGCAGGATTTCAAACACTGGGAACTCAGTTCCCTGGGGATCATAACTGTTTTTAAAGTGCTGCCCTGAACAATTCAGTTAGGAATGTGTAAAACCTTAAACCACTTGCCAACGTGGTCACGTAAGCAAGAATGGATAAAATACAGATGAGCAAACCAGCCCTTTATCACAATTTGTTACTCCTTTTAGGAACAGAAAGGAAAAGCAGAAGCTGTGTTTCGAGGTCTGCTAGGGAACACCTAAGAATGGCCCCCAGGCCTTGTAAGTGCTTTACAGAGGGTGTTTAACTGCTCCTACCTTCTGAATCTGTACAGCCAGCTCCCGAGTTGGTGCCAAGATCAACGCCTGCGTCTCGCGAACCTGATCACAACAGGTGATTACACAGCAGTTAATCTCAGGGCAGGTATCATGCAAGCATAATGGAGACTACAGGTCTCACTGTACTCTAAAATGTCACATCTGAAGGATTATTCGTAGCATTTTGCACTAAAACCTAGTGTTTGCAAGGGTCAGTACACCTAGAAAGTTGCTCTCACACAAAGCATTTACACAGCAACAGCCTGTCAGTTAAGTTACTTTTGACAAGGCAGCTCTTAAATAGTTCTTTGATAACTCATTTTTCATTCTAACCCGATTTCTGAAAACAATTATAAAAGCATGTACCTTTCTTGCAAAAGAACAGAAACAATTTTAAATCACTTCAATTTCATATGTTCAGATAAAAACCCTGCACTGCCCAAGGAATTCAAGATAACGTTTTGAAGTGTCACGTTTGAAAAATACTATGAACGTGTTACTGAAACAAAGCATAAAGCTGACCTTTTCATTTAGAACATGCAACGCTTATTTTGATGTCCTGAGACAGTGACAGGTGAGTAACAATCTAAGCTTTATTTAAGAGGGTACTGGCCCACACAAAATCATCAACAGCATCTAAACACTGAAGTTACACTTAAAAAAAACAACTGGATGGGCACGATACCCCTGACTAGAACAAAAACAGTCTTGTCAGTCAAACAGACTTGTCAGTCAAAAATCTAGCTTTGGTTCTGCGCAATGTGCGCCAGCTGTTCAGACAGGTTGTTGATGATGTTTGGATTGTTTGAGGACAATTCTGCCTGCTCAGGGATTAATTTAGCCCTCTAATATTAAAGTACATGAAAGAAGTCATCTGTTAAAACCAACTTTATAGTTACAAGACTTTATCTGAACTTATTTTGCCACGGTGAGTTTAACAGCTAAATTGTTACAGAGTAGACCCTGGTGAAATTTTCAGTCAGAAAAGTGTCTGAAGTTAACTGCTCATAATTAAACAATTTCAATGTAAAGCTTTGTTTATTCACTCTAAGAAGAAAGGCTTTTATGATGAAGACTCTATTGATTTAATTAGAAAACATTTTGAGCATGTGCTATGAACTATGAAATTACCTGTATATCCAGGCACTGCAGAACGGAGATGGAGAATGTCGCCGTCTTCCCTGTTCCTGACTGTGACCTGAGAAACAGAAGTTTGGTGAATACTCTGAATATGTGGACAAACAAGACAGACAATTTCAGTGTATTCCACCTCTCTGCTCTTTGCTGCTCCTTCATTGCAAAGAAGTCAACATTGCCAACAGTGTACCTAACAAAGTTTTGTTAGGATCACAGCGAGATCTGCAGACAAGCAGCTCTGAGAACTGCAGTATCAGGGAGAGAGCACTCCATTGCAGGGTCCCCAGCTCTGGCATGTTTACTCCTTATCAGACCAACGTTTAACATCATGGGATTTGTTGTATTTTTTTTTTCTTTTAAAGTAAATGGTAGGTAAGCAAACACAATTTGGAAGGCTAGCAATTCCCAGTAGTGACCTAGAAAGGGCTTTTTTCAGGGATGCATATCCTTCTTTGTCTCTAGAGACATAATAAATACTGTTCTGCTTACTTTTTCCCATGACTGAGACTGCAGTTGTCTCTGTAATTCTCTGGCTTTGCTGGAAAACACTCTCAAGAGTCTCAGAGCCCTATTCATTGAGAACACACGCTATCTCAGCAGAATATTTATTACATTGTCATACCTAAACCAAACAAAATTTGACATTAAGAGGCTGTTAGGATCACAGTCCATATGCAAGTTGGCCAATTTCACCCTGTATCACAGAATGATTTGGGTTGGAAAGGCCCTTAAGAGATCATCTGGTCCCAATCCCCCCCTCGCCATGGCCAAGGACGCCTCCCGCTAGCATCACTCCTGACGGTGATTTCCCCAATCCTGCCAGGCGGCGTCCCAGGACCACGGGTGACAGTCCCCGCTTCAGGCACCCAGTGTGCCC
>VXBO01012991.1:295020-312727 GCA_013400135.1 Rhinoptilus africanus | reverse complement strand
CGATGGCACCGCCGCCGCCGCCCCGCGCCGCCAGACGTTCCCGACTGCGCATGCGCAGGAGCGCGCCTGGGCGGGCGGGCGTATGCGCAGAGAGGGCGGGGCGTACGCATGCGTAGGGAAGGTATTCACAGACGCGGCGTGCGCAGGCGCAGGCGGGTGGTGCGTGCGCATGCGCGGCGGGGCGGTGAGTGGCGGCCCGGGGGGCGGTGCGGCCTTGTCCGCGGTCACCGCAGGCACTGGGGTTCCCCCCCCACCTCTTCCCCCCTCTTCCCCCCGGCGTCCCAAGGCCTGCGCAGGTGTGGGGGATGCATCCATACGAGCAGCTTGGGGATAGCTGTGTTGCGTGAAGATGAGGTGGCTGGGGCCTGGTCTGTGGTGGCGTCGCGGCGTGTCCCCCTTGAGGAGCCTTGAGGCTGTATGTGTGCAGCCTGTGTCGCCCATGTAAAGGGACAGTATCCAGCCCCCCAGGAGCACCCCAGGCGATTTGCAGGGGGAGGATAGGCTGGCTGGCAGACCCTGTCACCTCTTCTGCAAGTCCCCGGGCTGTCAAACAAGGGTTGGTTTGCAAACCTGAGCTCAGAGCAGGCACTTGAAGGGGATTTAGAGGTTGTCAGCAGAGATCAGAGAAGGTCCCATGCTTTGCTCTGCCTTTCATCATCCGATGCCCTCTTCAGCCTGGAGAAGAGAAGGCTCCGGGGAGACCTGATAGCGGCCTTCCAGTCCCTAAAGGGGACCTATAAGAAAGCTGGGGAGGGGCTGTTTGAAAGGGTTTGTAGCGATAGGGAGAAGGGTAATGGTTTTAAACTAGAGCAGGGCAGGGTTAGATCAGACATTAGGAAGAAGTTCTTCACAATGAGCGTGGTGAGACACTGGCACAGGTTCCCAAAGAGGTGGTGGAGGCCCCATCCCTGGAGACATTCAAGGCCGGGCTTGATGAGGCTCTGAGCAACCTGATCTAATTGAAGATGTCCCTGCTTACTGCACGGGAGTTGGACTAGATGGGCTTTATAGGTCCCTTCCAAACCAACAGATTACGTGATTCTATGATTCTCTTCATTTCTCTGTCCATGTCATGCAGGCAGCTGGGATCCAGTTTTCACAGACCTGGATCTCTGGGTTTACTTTTTCCACAGAGGGTTTGGATGTGGGCATGCTGTGCCTGCATTCCCATCTGGGATTTCAGCAGGATTTCAATGTTCCACCTTTTTGCCTTTTTCTCTTCCTGTAGTGTTTTTTTCATCCTTGAATAGAGGGCAGATTTAACTGGCCTCCCGCTATAGGGACCCTGGATACTTGGTTATCTTGGCTAATCTCTGAACAAACCCTTAAACTTTTGTGGGCAAAGGCTCTCTCCTGCTTGAGAGCAAACAAAACATTGTCTGGCAGTCCCCATGTGACAGTTTTCATTAGACCCTTTGGTGCTATATACATTTCCACCTTGGTCTTTCTGTGAATACTGAATATTTGTGGGTTATTAGGGAGACCAAAATACATGGTCTGTGCCTGTCATGCTGATCCTTGTTGCTGCCTTAAGGGCAGCTCAGGACAGCTCCCTCCTGGTAGCTCTGAGTTGGTTTTAGAATGTTGATGGGGGCCCTGGAGGTTCTTTTCAGTATTGAAAGTTATTAGTTTTTCTCTGTCAGTTTTGCCCCACTGACTTAACCTCCACTGGTTTTTTCCCTCAGCGTCAGAGGAGAGATTGCAGGGAAGCAGTCTGTCTTCTGGCCAAGCTGCTTGGGCCCACATCTCTTCTCCAGCATCGACAACGGCACTAGATTTGCCAAGCCTGAATTTGTCATTGCCATCTGAGCCCTGGAAGAACTTAGAGGAGATTCTTAAGGTCTCTGGTGCTTCCTTGTCCAGTGGTGGTGGGTGAACTGAGCAGCAAGGCCTTTCAGCAAGCAGGCAGCCGGGGTGGAAGAAGCACTTGCGGTCAGGTTCATGATGGGGTGGCAGGGTGTGACCATGCCAGGGCTAGGGGAAGATTTGGGGTGGTTGTGATCTAAGCCTGTCTGTGAGATGGGAAAGGATCTCTGAAAGGCTGAAGGTGATCAGGCGGTATAACAACAGAATTCCTGTTGGTACTGTTAGAAGGAGAAAGTGATTTCAGTCTGTGCTGTCCTTGCAGAGGCTGAGTAGCAGCACAGAGGAGCAGGTGAGCCTGGCAGAGGTGCCCGCAGCTTTGGACAGCACACTCATGGTCCCCAGGAGCGGGCTTCAGCATGCAGCCGTCACCTCCTACGGGTACAAACTGCAGTGCCTCAGGTAAGGGTGCTGCTCCCTGCGAGGAGGGCCCTTCTGTGGGGTGCGTGAGATGTCTCTTAATGCACTGCTCGCTGTGCCTGCAGGATCCAGGTGAGGCAGATTGCCAGGGAGAGGGACAAGGCAAGGCTGGACTTGGAGAAAGCGGAGAGATGCTGCCTGCAACTTGGCAGGGAGTTGGACGAGCAGTACGTCGCTCTCGAGCACACCCAGAGAAAGCTCAAGTAGGAGAGGTCCTTTTGGTAGGGCAGGGAAAATGGTTTTCTTGTGGGTGCCCACAGCCTCTCCCATCCAGTTCCCCTTTATGAATCTCCCACTTGTTTTGCCATTGTGTCAGTGGCAGAGAAGTCCTTGAAGAACCCTCTCACTACTGTCCCAGCATCCTTCCAACCAAGCTCTCATCTCCTGCTTTGTGCATGCTGGGGGTGTCTGGACCTCATGGACATCTGAGAACATGCTTTGGCTTCCCCAGACATGTTGCTTTTTTTCCCCAGGGATGTTCAGGCAGAAATAGAGGAAAAAGAGCTGCTTTTGCAGCAAGCAATCAATCACCAAGAGAAGCTGGAGGCTGATACACGGTTCCTCCAGGGCAGAGAGGACAGCCTGCAAGGGAGACTGAACCACACAATGAAGGTAAGTAAAACTGCCCTGGGCGAAACACCTTCACTTCTTCAGAGGAGGCAAAGCAGAGGTGGTGGTGAAGATGAGCGGTTTGTGTTGCTCTTGCCGGAAAGGACAGGAGTTTTATGCAGAAAAAATCATCGGCCACATCCATACTACTGAATTAAATACAGAGCTTGTTTCCTGGCCCTGACATTATTAAACGCCCTTCTTGTTTGTTGGGAATGGTTTGGCCCTTAATAACACCTGAACACCTGGTGGCTGAGGGTAAAATTGTGCCAGGGGCCATGCCAAAAGCAGAGACGATGGTGTCCTGGGATTTTCCCACACTGTTCAGTGTAGGACAGACAGAGATAGCTCAGGACTTACTGCCTTTGTTGGCTGTGAGGGAAACCATCGTTTTGTGAAGCAGGGGTAGAGATGAGCCTGTGGGGCTCTCTTCTGCAAAACCCACTCCTCCATCTGTCCTTTGAAGAGATGAGCCAAACCCCAGCCCACTTGGTGTGTATCAGCAGAGTGCTGTCCATAGCAGGGTCTCCTGCGAGCTGTGCTGTGTTCGGCATGCTGATGTGCCAGTTGTTTTACAGCTTCCTGCTGAAGGCCCATGGCAAATGAGCCCATCCTGAGATGTGAGGACCCACAACATCAAAAGAATCTTTTCCCTTTTGTCTTCAGGAGAACACACAGCTGGAAAACAAGGTCACGGAAATGTCTGAGAAGCTGGCGGCGTCTGAGAAGTTGGTGTTGGAGCTGCAGAAAGAACTCAGTTGTATTGTGAAGGACAAGGTATCCTTTCTTTCTCTGTTGCGGTTAAACAGGAATTTTTAGGAACTCATCAAAAGACTGACCTTTTTCTATGAAATCTTATGTATTTTGGGTCTATTGTTATGGTCTCCCCCTATTTGAACTCTCCTGCACATTAATGACAACCTGGAAAGAAAAAAATGCTTTCTTTTAATTTAGGCCTTTCAAAGTTTGAAAAAAAAGGATGAGACAAGTTTGCAATTGTAGAAAATGCCAGAAATCTGCAGTCTTCAAGTGAGAACTTTAGAGTTTGGTTTACAGAAAGGAGAAGCTTTCTTTTTCACAAGTATTGAAGTAAAAAGTTAGTTTTAGTCTCTTCTACTCCAGGGAGGCACCTGGTAGAATGGATCTGGGGAAGGAAATGAGCCTATGATGTTGTTAGCCAGTTTGTGAAAGGTAGCCTGCCTGTAGTTTGGTGTCTCTCACACACGAAGAAAAATGTTTTTCTTCCTCCTTTTGCATCGGATACACCCCATCGTACACCCCTTCCATTGAATCTATGGGTGTAGCACCATGACTTTGGTGTTTCAGTAGAGCTTTTGCCTCTCCCTTTGGAGAGGTGATAATTCCTTTGATGAGAAGTGTTTCCCTGTGCTTCTGCAGCTTGCGGAGTCCCACGGCCCAGAGCTCCCAAACCAGAACAAGTGCTTTGCAGAGATTGTCCTGGAGTACGAGCGGCAGTGCCAGGTACGGGTGGGCAGCTCTCCATCAGTGCTGTCATGAAGACACAGCTCTCATTGGCACATCTGTTGGACACTTTGGCCTGGAGGAGAGGAAGGAGGCAGCCCCGATCAGAGTGCAGAGGAGGGATCCCTCTTGCCTTGCTCAGGGTCCTTCGGCAGGAGGCAGGACACAGCGGTGCCCCCAGTATAGCAGCCTGTCTCCTTGCTCCTGCAGCCCTCCATGGGTTGGTTCCCTTGTTGGGATACTGGCAGGAGGGAGTAGGGGTGGTTCATAAATTCCTCCCTTCCTGCCACCCTGTAGTCATGGGCCATTTTCTTTGGGAACCATGGAGCTCGGTGTATGAGGACAGACCACACTGGGATCTGTGGTGTTTCTTCTTGAATGCAAGGAGAAAGCTGCACTCTTTCTTTGAAAAGCATGTTATCAGCTGAATTCTTCTATCTTTTTGTTTTTCCCTTCCTCCTCCTTGCCCTGCTTTAACAACCCCTACAAAACTCGTTGCTGCTGGACTCTGCTAGAGAGTCAAGGTGAGCCTGTCCAGGTGCCCAGTGTGTGTGTGTGCTTCAGGCATTGGTGTTGTGTGTTGTACCTCCTGCAGGGTGCGGTGCTCCTGTCCAGAGCTTTGGGCTCTCTGGGACGTGAGCACGGCCTCATTTTCTCTTTTGTCGTTTTTAAGTGACTTGTGCATCTTGCATGTTTTGAGTTGCTGGGTGCTCTGTGCCTTGGTTCCCGAGTCCTGTGCTTATTGCGTTGCCCGTTTGTTTCCAAGTGCTATGTGTGACTGGGGAATATCACTGAGTAGAGACATCAAGTCCCCCCAGCAGCAGCTGAAATCTGCATTTTTAGCAAAGCCTTTTCACGGATGCAGCAGACAGCCCCTTTTGAAGCTGTAATTAAAGGCAAACATGTTGGAGCAGTATCCAGCGTTGCTCCAGATGGCACCAGAGGGCTGAAAATGCTGCAGTTGGTGCTGCGATTTTTCCTCCCATTGAGCAGCCCCAGAACTGTCCATGAGAATGCTGATGGATGGAGAGGCTCTGCCTTCAGACTTCATCTGCCCCTATGAAAGCACTCACTGTGTTTGTCCTTTACCCTTGTTGAAGTCTGTCAGCCCCCCTCCTCCTCTGCTCTCCTGTTTGGAATGGACATTAAACAAACTGGGTTTGCATTTGTCTAGATCTGCTCAATAATTTTTATTAATTGGGATCTTTGGAAGTATCCTAGTTCGTAGTCTCTTGCAGCCCATCAGTTTCCTGGGTGGCAGCATGTGGGATATAATTTGATGTTTTCTCCAAGTGGACAGTCCAGAAGGGAGGCAGGATGCCTCGTATGCTGTTGCTTCCAGTACAGGATGGAGGTTGTGAAGTGAAACAAGCAGTTGCACAGCTCCAGACACCCACATGGAAGTGGCTCATTGCACTGGTGTGATGGCTTATAGTGTGGTGTTCAGCCATGGGACTTCTTGCTGCAGGCTGATGTTGTGCCTGAGATGGAATAAACTCTTGTCCTGGCATCTAAGAGTGTCTCTGTGCAAAGCAGGCCACACGACCTGTCTTGTGCTCTGCTTCCTGTCAGAGCAGCACCTTCTCACCTCACTTTATTCTTTCTGCAACGTAGAAACGTTCCCTTACAGAGCCCTGTGGGACTTACTTCACCGTAAATCCTGCTTTTGCTTTGTCTGCATACAGCAGTGCTTGTTGGCTAGCCTAGATGCCCACAGGAGTGTCTTGAGGATGTGAACGCAAACCTCTGGGCTGTGTGAGGAATCGTACTGAGATCACAATGTTTCTTGTCTCTGCTTCAGGTGCTTTGGGACCAGAACGGAGTGCTGTGGAGGGAGCTGGAAAGGCTGCGTCTCCAGCTACGGGAGAGCAGGGCTGAGAGAAGGCTGCCAGCAGGAGGTAAAATGCGGGAGGGTTCAGTGCCTGTCCATCTGCTCAGCAAGGGCAAGGTTCCCTCTGGTTGGAGTTTCTGTGGGAGTGTGGGGTCGCTTGTTGTGCCTGAGCTGCTTCTGCCACTGGGCAGCCATGGGAGGGAAGAAGGGGGTGATGGGTAGTGAGAAGGAGGGAGATGGAGGGAAGGACGCTTTTCCAACTCGAGAGCTGGGGATGGTGACCTGTGGGTTAGGCAGCTGTTAGTGAACAGGTAGATTTTCACTGCTGAGGATGTTGAGGAAACACAATACAAAAAAGAGGAAGTAGCCCCGAAGTGTGGGTTGGGAGATTCAGGTTGAGCATTAGGAAAAAATTTCTGGCCCAGAGGGTTGATGCAGTCCTGGGACTGGTTGCCAGATAGATGGGAATCTCATCTTCTGGAGTTGTATGAACTTGACTTGATGAAGCTGCAGCCATCCTGATCAGGTCAGCAAGGCCTGTCCTGTCTTGTAGGCTTGTCCTCACAGGGCTCCTCTCTGACAGCGTGCCGCTCTCCCAGCCCTCTGGTTCCCACTTCTGCCTGCACAGATACATCACTTTCAATGGAGCAGCTCCAAGAGCAGCTGCGGGATCTGAAGGTGCAGCTGGAAACCAAGGTGAGGGATGGGGGGAGGTGTCCTGACCTCTTGGCGCAACTGCTTGGTAAGCACCCTGCTACAGCATGGCTGGTGGGGCATCTGCTCCAGGAGAGAGTTCAGGCTGGGAAGCAGGGTGGTACCTCATCCCTCTGCTGGGGCTATTCCCTGTGCTTTCCCAGCCTGTCTTAGCCGGTAGGAGGGTTTGGTGCCCTCACTGGCTGTCAAAGGCTTTGTGGAAATCTCTGTCACCTTGCAACATGTTTGTGTGGGTCTTGCTCCTTATGGGGAACCGGAGCTACTCAGTGTTGCTGTCGCAGTAAGATCAGTGGCAGGACCAAGAGGAGAAGCAGCCAGGTGTCTCCTGAAGGACTGGGGGATATCGGAGCCCTGTCTCCCTGGGCTTGCAGCACACTTTTAACCTGCTTGACCTAAGGTGACAGTGTGAGCCCAGCCCTCCCTTTAGACAGCAGCGAGTGTGTATGTGAGAGGCCTCAGTTTCCACCTTCACTCCTCCTTTTGCTGCTGAACTGAGAGGTTGGGGGTGCTTGCTGGGTTTCCATTGCAGCACTGCAACAGTAAATCCTAAACTGCCACACAGGTGACAAACAGTTCAAGGAGCACAAAGCTACTTGCAGATCTTCAGCTTGCTTCACAGTCCTGCCTTTATGTTCATCAAATCCTGGAGTTCCTCGTATTTAGAGGGGAGCCGTGAAGAGCAGCAGCTACTCACCACCACATCTTGGATAAGGGACTACTCTGCGGGCTTGTCGTTGTTTAACCCCAGCTCGCCCGCTGAGTGATTGCCCAGCCCATCCCGAGCAGCGATCACAGATTCCTGCCCGCTAGCCAACCCCCATTTATATACTGAGCATGACGTCTGTGGTATGGAATGTTCCTTTGGCCAGCTTGTCCTGTCTATGCTCCCTCTCAGTTTCTATGGGAAGCTGAAAAAGTCCTTGACTTAATATAAACATTACTTAGGAACAACTAAATATGTGTTATCAACATTATTCTCATACTAAAAACCAAACCCTGCAGCTACTAGGAAGAAAATTTAACTCTATTCCAGCTGAAACCAGGATGGGGGTGGAGGAAGGATGTGAGGAGCAGCGGCAGATGATGCCCTGGCTTCTCCTTTCTCCTCAATGAGGTCCCTTGCAAACAAGGAGAAGGGGGAGAACTGCGCTGCTTGCTGGGAGGAGCTGGGACCACCAATATTTGCTTGTTAGAGGCTGCTGCATGAGACTGATTATTGCCCTAAATTCATAGCGACCAGAACTGTCTGAAGAGCGTCCCCTGTTGAGAGGGACCAATAGGTTGATCTGAGTTGGAGCTATTAGAGGAGAGGGGAGCTCTCAGGAGCATGGCGCTAATATCCAAATCCTGTCTTCTCCCAACAGATAAACTATTACGAGGAGGAAATTGAGTTAATGAGGAGGAACTTTGAGAGAGAAAGGAAGAACAGCGAGGAAAGCTTCAAGGCTTGGATGCGCAAGATGGAAGACCAGAAGAGAGAGCTGGAAGAAACAGCTGCAAAGTACTGGGCTGTAATTGATAGTCTGAAAGAGCAAAAACGTGTGTGGAGCCTGGAGCTGGAGGAGAGGTTTGAGATGGAGCAGGCCAGGGTGGGACAACAGCACACCGAAGACGTTCACCGTCCAGGGCAGCAGCTGGACCAGGAGGGAGAAGAGCTGAGGACGCAGCGCAGGGACAGAGAGAGCCTGAGGTCTGGCACTGTTCTCTTTCTGGGGCTAAGTGGGAGACTAAGGGTGCATCTCCTGCTCACACCAGAGTAGGTTGGGCTGATTTCTCACGGGGCTGGAGAGCTGCTTCAATTTGGGCTGCAGTTGTTCAAAGTGAGATGTCTAAACTCCCCTTGCATGAGTGGTTTTCTTTCAAGATTAGGTTTCCCTGCATGTGCTACAAGCTTGTGTCAGAGGCAGTGCCCCGCAAAAATTGTATCTCAAAACAGTGAGAGAAATAAGAGAGCTTTCATCAGTGTTTTCTTATTAGGTCTCTTTTTCTTGGTCCTTCAGCAAACCTGCCTCTGCGTGCTAGGTGATCACAACCTGCTGTCTTAAAAACAGCAAAAAATGACTTAAATTTCTCTATGTGGGAGAGTAAGGTTGTTACTAAATGGCTGTTCATCTTCCCTTCCTGTGCTTGTAGTGCCAGTTTTGCAACCTCTCCAGGGGCCAGAATGGCCTTGCAGAGGAGACTGGAGAGGAATTGGACAGGAGATTGTTGCCTGTCCATGCCTGGCCCCTCCTGCTTCCCATCGCCCCCCACCACTGCCCCCAGACTTTCCTCCTGCTTCTTCCGTCCTGTGCCTCCCTTCTCTGCCTCTTGTCAGGAGCAGAGTCTCCTTTGGCAATATGCAAGCAGAGGATTTTGCTAGGTCATTATCCTCGTTTGAGAGCTGGGGAGCTGAGATACGGGGTGGATGTGGGAGAAAGGGGGTGACTTGGCTGAAGTCTGTGGCAGACCAGGGAAACAAACCCAAAAACCAGCTGTGTTAACCACCATCTCTGGTGGTTGGTAGTGGGCTGAATGGTAGTCAAGAGCTTTGAGAATTTTTGGAAAACATCTGATGGACGAGTCTTTGAGAAGTACAAAATGGTGTGGGAACTTTCTGTAACGTTTAAGTAATTGCCTTGACTTTGCAACCTAAAGAAAACTTTGCATTGCAAAAGTACATTCTGAGGCTGGCTGAGCTTTTCAAGCTGTGTTATCAAATCCATGTCAGCAAAATTTTACCTGTAGGAAAGATGCAGAGGTTCAGCATAATCGAGAGTTGTCATGGAGTGAATGCCAGTGTGAGGACAGCTGTAAGGCTTTGTTGCAGCAACATTGGTGTGAGAGGAGGTGATTTCCTAATGATAAAGGCTCCAAGGGAAGACCTTCAAGAGCAGTGTGCTCAGGAAAGGCAGTAGTGGAAATGGAAGGAAAAGGAAGTGGTCTCTCTGTGGAAGAAGAGACAGCTAAAGTTGTGAGAGAAGGTTAAGGAGGAACAAGTCAAGATTTGTGAGATGCTGGCTGTTGAGAAGAAAAAGAGGAAAAAAAAAGCACCAGGATAAAATGGGAATAATGCAGAGATCATGGGGCTGATGGCTCTGATGTTGGAAGGGACAAGGTATCTGGAGAACTGCCCTCTGGGGGGAAAGGAGCAGGTCTCCAAAATGAGCAGATAAACCAAAATCTCCTATTGCAACCTCAGCACCGAAGGAACAGAGAAGGAATGAAAAATTGTGTGGTGGATGGACCAGTGCAGAGGTCTGTTGCAGTGAACGCCACAAACTGCAATGCTGTCCTCAGTGCCAGGATGGACAGTCCATTCTTCTGCACTCTCCCTTGAGGAATTTGGGTCCTGTGTGGACCTGGGGTTTAGCAGTAGCTATGCGATTGGACTGTCCGTTTAACACAGGACTGAGCTTCCTTCCCACAAATGCCTGTATTCATGGCCTCATGGGAGACTGGGAGTACCAGTAGGAGTGGAAGGATAATGAGGCAGAGAGGATACGTTGGATTTGGGGTCATAACTATTGTGTCCAGCACTGCGAAATCACAGAGGCCTCACAGGCAAGCTGACTTCTCCAAACATGGCTCTCTTGTAGTTGAGGGTTGGACTCACCACCTGGTTATCCTGTAATGAAGTCTCGGTGTGTCTTGATGAGCCAAATCACTTTGTTTCCACTCCTTGCAGGCCTGCAAAGTAATTTCAGCCAGCTGGACGCCACACAAGTTCAGGGTCTGATGCTATTTGTTCTTATTCCCCTTTATTTCCCTTCCTTTGAAGACCTATTGCTTCTCTACCAATGTCTCTTGATTGTCCCCACATGCTTTGCCTGAGTTATTGGATGGTTGTCTCTCAGATTTCTTTAGTTCTTGCTGTCCTTGCAAATGAAATGGGAATAGAGCAGGGAGCCAGTGCAGGATGCCAAGAGCAAACTGGGCTTTTGCATGGTTTTCTCACTCTGCTGTCTTTCGCTGCAGGGGGGAGCTGTGCCGGCTGCTGGAGGAGAACAGCTTGCTGAAAAATCAACTTGGGAGACTCCAGCAAGAGCTGAGGCTATCAAAGGAGAAGGGCAGCGAACATGATGAGTAAGAGAGGAGCTAGCTATGGGAGGCTGGAAAATGGGTGGATAGCTATATGATTGTAAAAGGAACAGCCACTCAGGTACATTAACCAGATTTCAGCTGGCTCAACCTTTTCTGGTTTCTGAGCAAGCCAGCACTCTCACACCCTTTGCTCCATCCAAAAGCAGACAGTGCTGGGACAGGCTTGGCCAGCCAAAGGCTTGGGCAGGCCAGAGCACGGGGTCCAGAGCCGGGTTTGGGGAAGGATGTGCGGATGGGTGTGCTCAAGGAGGAAAGGATGGGCTGCTTCACTACGCAAACCTTTTGGCCAGTGGCCTGCTGCTGCCTTAGGAAGCTTGCGATAGGTACTGGGGTCCCCCACTGAGTAATAAATCCAAGGAGAGCCAGGTTTCTCGTGCAGATGGTCCTAAGAATCTGCTAAGCTGGCTTTCCTACTGTTCTTCATCACCTAATTTTTAGGCCCCTGACAATGTTGCAGGACTTTGGATGTCCCCAGCTGTCTGCCCTGGGCTGGGCTGAGTCACCCGTTGGGGCAGAGACACTTGACCCACTCCTGAATCAATTCATGACCATATCCTTTTGGGCCTGGCGTTGCTTCCTGTTGTGGGCCAAAACCAGATGCATGGCTCCCTGAAATGGGACCCTTCTCTGGGGGGATCATGGTTTGGGGCTTTCTGGCCTGAAGCTGATTGTATCCCTTTCCCTGACAGGAAACACGTGAGCGAGTTGGGCAGAGAGAAGGTGGAGGAGCTGGCTGAAATAGCAGAGTTAACAGCGTTGGTGAGAAGTCATTAACACTAACTGACGGGCTCTTGGCTGAAGGATTTAGGAGGGCAGAAACCGCATGTGCTTATAGAGGAGAACGAGAATTTTTGTTTCAAACATTCAAACCTGGTTTTGCTTTGAAGAACCAGATCCATTTTATGGCTTGTCAAGTAGGGAGAAATTGTGTGACAAAAGCCAGTGAAGGTCTTACAGAAGGGAACACTGTACTGCAAAATCTCTAGTGAGGTTGACTCACATACTCACATACTTGCACTCTTTCTCTCAGGAATTTTGCTCACTCCCAGTCTCAAAGCCACATGCTCACAAATCCTTGGATGCGGCCTGGCCAGGATTGCTTGCACAAAACATGGACAAGGGTTGCAGGCTCTTAATTCCTCACCCTGTTCCTGGAATTCCTCATTGACTGGGAACCACAACCTGGTTTTTGGACATGTCTTTTTTACTCTTTGCGGCCATCAGCTACAGCAGGGTGGCCTTTGCTTCCCCTTGCTAGCTTCAGCTGCCATTAACCTTCAGCCACAAACCTGCTGCCCACTGTCTGCTTTTCCTCCTTGGGAGGAAAGCTGTGTTGGTTGCCCATTTTCCTGGGAGGCTAGCAGAGGAATGGAGTGTGGGGTGTGTTGCTGCCCTGCTGTTAGATGCAGGCTTTCTGCTGACATGTTATCTGTGCAGTGGTGTGGTCAGAGCACAGGCCAGAAACTGCACCTTGCTCAGCATTACTGCTGGGGACGGATTCCTAGGAGCAACATCTGGTGTCGACGCAGCCCTTGTAGCCCTTACTCTGCTCTTTCATCTGTTACTTTCACATGTGCACACAGACCCGTTCCCATTCATACTGTATTCTTACCAATCTTAATATTTCTGTTACCCATCTGTACAGTCAGACCCCAGTCACCTCCTTCCCTGCTTTCCCTCTTCCAGGGTTATCGTCTGTGTGGGTTTTCTTAGCCGGGAATGCTGTGCTTGAACTTGGCCACTGGGCTTTGGTCAGGCTGGGAAATGGGTGCACTTGTCCTGAGTGCCCGCAAGCGATGTTCCTGGGTGGGAACCCAACGAGGACAGCATGGGACAGGTTGAGTTCCTGTTTTCTCTCTTCCCACCCCAGGTCTCTTTGCATTAATTGTTTTTTTTTTTCTCAACCTTTTCCAGAGTGAGAAGAGCAAGGGGGAGGTCTCCCATCTGAATGTCAAGATGCGTCAGCTGGGTCATGAACTCGATGAGCCCAAGGCCGGCCACGGTGCCGGCCCTGTCACTCTCCAGCGGCAGAGCCAGAGGCTTGTGGAGTCTGAGTGGCTACAAGGAGCAGAGGCAGGTGTAAGGCTGGAGCACCACCAGCAGCATGCAGCATGTTGGATGGAGATGGAGCTGCTCCGACAGCAGCTCAAGACATCACAGGAGAAGGTAGGTCTCAGTTGGTGGCAGGCTGATGAGTGGTCCCTGTGATACTGGTATTGCCGTGCTCGGGGCTGTATCAGACACCTTCCCTGGGCAGAAAAGACTGTCCTTTTCCTCTTTGTTGGTGGCTTTCCCTCCTGCACAGATATGTCTGAGGCTAGTTCAGGTGCTGGCCCTGTGAACTCTGTCCTTGTCCTGTGCAGACTAGCTGGGCAGAGGTGATGGAGACTGAGTGGAGGTGGCTCACGCAGGAGTGCCAGAAGCTGTGGTTCCCCATGGCTCTGCTGACAGAGAAGCTAGAGGATCAGGTAGTGGCTGGGCAGAGATGACAAGGGCCAGGCAGGCCATGTCTGAGGTGAGGGAAACGAGGTGATCAGGGGAACAAGGACCAGTAGGACAGAGGAAAGCCTATCTGAGAAACCTCTGCATGTATTAATAGCCCTCTCCTGCCTTCTGACCTCGGGGCAGGCTCAGGGACTGGCTTGCCAGAGCACAGCTTGCCCATGCCAGCTACCCTAGGTAGCCCTAGGGCAAAGCCAGACCAGATCTGCTTCCTAATACAAGGCTTGACTTTTGCTGGTGGCAGGAAGCAGAGGACTGAAGGGATTGAAGCCTGGCTTGCCTGAGATGTATCTAAGAACAAACCCAAGTGAGCAGCCCCCTCTGCCTCCTGCCATTGCTGCCCTTTGTGCTAGGACACCCTCCCAGAGGATCCCTCCAGCAGCTCCTGCTCCTCACCGCTCAGCAAAGGGAGCATCTCTCAGCAAGGGTTTCCTGCTTTTTCTCCTGCAGCTCTCTGTTCTCCATCCCTGGCTTTGTAGGCTGCCCAGCAAGCACCACTCCCATTGTCCTGCTGCTCTGCTGCGGCCATGCTGGTGTGAGAGCCGAGGTGGGGGTTGAGGGTGCTTCCTAACCCTCTCCCCTCACCTGCAGCCGACCCTGGGCCTGTCCCATTGCTGGCACAAAGCTGTAACCTGCTATCGGCCTTTCTGTGTTGCAGCTCTTAGAAGCCAAAGCAAGCCTGAGCTTGGCCCAGACTCGGCATGCTCTGCAGTTGCAGCAGGCTAAGACCCAGATGAGCAGCATGGTGCCAAAGAAACAGTTTGAACAGCTGCAAAACAGCCTGAGAGAGGAACAGTGCAAGGCTCAGCACCTCCAGGAAAACCTCCACCAGCAGGCTGAGCAGACGTGCAGGCAGCTGGTCAGGACGCAGGTAAGCAGGGAACTGTGGGAACTCAGTCAAGGGTACTGGGGAGGGAGCACTGCTAGCCTGGAAGGCAGCTGTGGCTGAAGCCACCAGAGGTTTGGGTGGAAGATGCAATATATCAAGATCCCATGTGGAAAATGCAGCTGCAGTTTTAATTCCCCATGAACCCAGTCACTGCCCTGCACTCAGACAGGATCTGTCCCCACTCTAATCCACCTACCCCAGACCGGATACCTTGTGTCTAGAGGAGCAGGAGTTATCCAGGGAGACACTCTATGTTGGATCAGGCTGGGGAAAGAAGGTTTGAGCCCTCAACACATGGAGTTGTAGCCTGCACAGAGTGGGGTGTTTTTTGTCTCTGGGCAGCAAGCTGTTGGGTTTTTGTGAGTTTGTCCTTTGCTTCAGGACACTGATTCAGTTGAACTAATCTGGGAAAAGTTGGAGCAAATTAAACAGACACAGAACTTAAATCCAAGGAAACTGTGTTTCTCCCTGCGCTTCTCTGGACATGATCAAGAGCAGGGGGGCCATTGGCTTGTTTTTATAGAGAACATGGCTAGGAAATCCGTGCCTTGTCTTAAAACTGCTTCTACTGCTCTAGACACTTGTCCCACTGCTCTTTGAACCCTGCACCCCCTTCACTGATCCACCCCATGCTCCCCTTCAGGAAGTGAGAAGTTTGTGAACTGGGCCCCGGGGAAACACGTGGTCCAGGATTGTCAGGGGCCAGGTGAGTGCTGGGACAACCTAATGTGAGGCTTTGTTGCCCACTGTAGGAGGAACACGAGCGTCTGCTGCAGGCAGCTGTGGAGCAGGCAGAGGGGCTGGAGCATAGTCTGAGGAGTGCTGAAGCTGTGCTGGCAGAGAGGGCGGCTCAGCTCAAGGACACGCAGGTGAGTGCAAGGGGGGTTAGTGCTGCGTGTCGCTGCCTGGCTGGGACCCCTGTGTGGGGATGCTGAACCTTAAGCCTCCTGTCCCTGCTGTAGGCCCAGCTCTCCAGGAACAAATTGCTAATCAAAGACCTCCGTGAGGAGAACAGGGGGTTTGCAGTGGCCCTGCAAGCAGCTGAGCTGAAGCAGAAGAGCACTGAGGAGAAGAACCAGCTGTTGGAGGAGCAAGCCTCAGCCCTGAAACAACTCATTGGAAAAATCACGCCAGCATCTCTAAGTGGGTGATGGGGCACTCGCTGTGGGAGCCCTGGTCCTGGCCCTGGCCCGGGTTTGTCAGGTACGGAAGGGGAGGTATGGCTAGGTTGGGAAATCAGCCTTGCCCTCCCTGGTCTTGCCAGAGTTTTCCTGAGTAGAAAGTAGAAAACGGACAAACCAGACAGTCCCTTAAGGAAATTGGTCCTATGGATAGCAGAACTGAAAGCACCAGCTTTGGTGCCTTCCTCAGTGGCAGAGCGTGCTGCTGTTGTAAGTCAGGTCTGTCTCAGGGCAGCCATCCCCCAGGCGCTGCCTGCACTCTAGCAGCATGTTTGGTGGCGGTGTGGATGCTCCCTCTCTACAGAGGGCTGCTTTTGGGGTCATGCCATTATAGCTGGAAAGCCAGGGCAGGAGGGCTTGCAGGTTACTGCATCTGGCTCACTCTGAGCAGGAAAGCTGTGTTGTGGCATTAAAATGTTTGCAATATTACAGCACCTCCTGCCATCTACAGTCTGCTCTGTATTTCAGCAGCCTCCTGCAACTATTGCTGAACTTTTATTCCCTACAGCTCCTCTTGGTCTCTAGGAGAGACTCTGGCTCTCCTAAAACCTGGGCCTAGGATCCAAACCAACTTGCTGGCAGACTGTTGCCTCTGCAGTGAGCAGGCCAGAGGGGCTGAGAGAAGAGCCTTCTTTCACTTTGAGCCTCCAGGGCTTGGGACAGCGTTGGTGACCCCTACTCAGCACTGCACTTCAAAGGAGACCAGAAGATGTGGTAAGTGAACTGTGTCATCTTGCATTCCTCATTGGCCTTCACACACTGGCAGCGAGTCCTGCTGTTGCCAAAATAAGTTGTCTAAAAGGTTATAAAGCCAAGCATTCACATCAGCAAATAGCAAGTTTATTGATCTGCCCACGGTGTTGCCCTCAGGGAGGGTGCATCATTATCACTGTGCCCCTGCTGTGCTCTGTGCAGAGCAGGGGGTATTTACATGGGGGCTGTGGTTGCCACTAGCTGTGAAAGGACTCCTAGGATTTGGGCGGCCATGGAGGCTACTGCATGAGAGAGACTACCCTGACAGGATCAGGGTAACAAAGCAGAGGCCAGACAAAGTCAATACAAAGAAGAGGGCTTAAAAATAGCTCAAGCTGTTGGTTCAAGAACAAGAGGGGATAAATAGTTACAGGAGATGGCTGGAGGCTGTGACTGAGGAGACCTTCTTGATCTAGGTGTACTCTTCCTGTCTCGGTGCGCGACAGCTGAGACTCCTCTTTGCCTTGGGGGCAGCCCCGATTACAAGGGCCATGAGGGAAGCTGGGCTATTACAAGGAGGGAAGCCCCACAGAGGGCATGGGCCACCTCAGGGAGGTTCCTTGGCTGGGGCAGCAACCCAGTAATGCCCCAGGCATTGATCCTGTTCCTGTATTCTTCCATAAGGTATTTGATTTTTGGCTCCTGTCAGAGATGGGGACAGGCAAACCTCTAGTCTTACCTAGGGCTTACGTGTTTGGAAGCGTTATCTCTCAGCCACTACTCAAGAGTGAGCCAGCTCCACTAGGAGAACCACACACGGAGAGCAGCTCTTTGGCCTTGCTCTTGTTTCTTGCTATCTGGAATCCTTAAAACCCTCTGCACCCCCTTTCCCACCCCTACCCCAGATAGTCCCCAGGCTCTGCAGACCAGTGCTCTGGAGGAGACTACTCTTTGTAGAGGGACAAGAGACACAGCCTAAGTGCCCTGGGAGAAACCTTGGCCAGGTCCATGACCCAGACTGCAGCGCTCATTCAGCTCAGCACCTTAAGAAACAACATTTATAGGCCTTTGATGGGAGACAAGGCTTCATGTCTAATCCTAGAAAGAAGCTCATGCAGCCTCATCTGACACTTGGAGGAGCAGCTCCACTGAGACACCTAAATAACCGGTTGAGCATCACCCTGCAGGGTCGGGATGGGTTGGGCCAGAGAGCCATGTCAGTGTGTTTTAACAAATGCAACGTTAACTCTTGAAAAACGCTAAATTGAAGGCTGAAACAACTCTTTATTTCGCAACTGTGGAGCTCTGCTGGCTTCTGGAGCCCAGTCTCTTACTCCCACCTGCACAGGGTGAATAAAGAACTGCTCCCAACAAAAACGTATTCACAAAACCTGCCTGCAGCTGCAAGGCTTAGATAACACCCCCTTCCCCACCCCTCCA
>VXBO01012991.1:195359-294996 GCA_013400135.1 Rhinoptilus africanus | reverse complement strand
GCCCCCCCCAAATGCCACCCCCGCTATGCTGGATTCCCAGGCTCGCTACATTACCAGTATGCACCCTTCAGTCATGAAGAGCTGGCCAATGTGGCTTGCATACTTTATCATAAAGTCAGGGCTGATCTTCATGCCAGGTACCAGAGGCTGTTAAGAGGAGTGGCAGGGTGCCCACTGCCCAGTGCTGAGGTGTCTGAAGTCCTGCACGCACCAGAGTTCAGTCCCCATTTTGGGCAGGCCGCCAAGCAAGAGTTCTTCCTCCCATCCTGCACGCTTACGACAGAATGTGCTCGAGGACTCCTTGTCTGATTAACTGCTCGCATTTCCAGCGGGGTAAAAAGTGCTGCAGAGGGACAAAGATAAACTTTCCTTAAAACCCAGCCGGGGTGGATTGGTTGCTGCACACCACCAGCTCTGTTTGTTGTGCTGTACGCCTGCTGCCTCATCCTACCAGATCAGGCAGAGCTGAACCACAGCCCTGGGCCACACAGACAGCTCGCAGCGTACGCAAAGAGCCGTGTGTGTGCAGGAACTGTGACGTGCTGGGAAGCTGTGATAAGCAGAGGGATGTCATGGGAGTGAAAGGGGAAGGAAGAGAACGGACCACACTCTTGTCACAGGTACCTGGCTGTTCTTCTTCAACAGGACAGTGGTACCGTCATCGATCTCAAATTCTCCATAGTCTCTTAAACACCGCACCTGCGAAGCAGAAACACAGCACTCCAATCATCATCTCTCCCACAAAAAACACTAGCCATCACTGCTGACTTATAGCACGTGCCCTAGAACTGTGAGTATGGACACATTCCCGCCCACCTGCTGGAGCTGCAATACAGAGCAGACCTGGAAATGCAGAACTGGACCGATCCCATGGTCTGTGGGCTCTACCTGACCTTCTCTTCCTGCTTCTGCCTGGAGCAAGAAGCACCGGCGAGCAGCCCAGACCTCCACGGAGACTGGACGAAGAGCAGCACAAGAGATGGGATCTGGGGAAGAGCAGCAGCATTTCCAGGAGAACCTCCCCACACACATACCGGAAAACGTCAATCTAATTGTGAAACTATCTTAAGGAGTGGATTGATTGTCACATGCCATCTTTCAACAGACTGTGAGCCCTCGGTAGAAGAGGGGGTAAAACGCTGTCAGGCAGAGCATAAAGAGTAAAATGTAGAAGCCTGTGGAAGCTTTGGTGCTCTCGAAGGCTTTACTCAATGACCTGACTTGGGATGGGGGTGAAATCCTCCCCAGAAAGATGGTTGGGCAAAAGGTTTGTTCACAGACGGAAACCAGCAATCTCGCGCTTACTTCGATGTACAGGCTTTTCGGAGGTTTTACATCCTGGGTAAGGTCCAGCCCCTCCTCTCCTCCTACTGACCTCATGTAGGTAGCCAGGGACTTTTTGTACCGGTTGAACCACTCCACCTGCGGACATCAACAGTGAACCCTCAGGCAAAGCTGAATAAATGCTGGAAGACAGGTGCCCGGTGAGTGACATCTAGTTTATTCGTGCTGTTGGACCGCCATTCCCAAACGCGTTCATGCCAGCCAAAGGTGAACACAAGTTCTTCTAAAGGGAAAAACTGCCCCAGAGGCAGAGCAGTCCGGATTCAGGGTAGGACACACGCCGCTGTCATTAGCAGCTCTGTACGTTGGTCTAGAGATGCTCTCGCGTGAGAGCAGCACGCGAAGACCTAGTTCTGCTGGCTGTGAGTTTGACCTCGGGAACACCACCTGATCCATAAAAGTGCCAAATATCACCTGCACTCAGTATCCATTTGGGATTGTACCCACAGACAATGAATAAACAAATTGGTGTTCACAGAAAAGCATATTAAGTGTCATGTTTATAGCGGAGGAGGAGAGTCTACCCCCTTTTGACTCTACTAAATAGATAACCCATCAGGAGGAATAAGCGGAAAGAGGGGGAAGAGTTTAGGAGAGGCTGACTCACTTCCTCGGCTGACATGTGGAACTGGATGGTGTTTGGCAGGACACTGCCATACTCCCACCGCAGCGCTCGGATCCGCAGCAACCGGTCGTACCTGGGGGGAGAAACGCGGGGCAAAACCAGCATCTCTGCTGGCCATATAGAATCACAGAATGGTTTGGGTTGGAAGGGACCTTAAAGATCATCTAGTTCTGACCCCCCTGCCACGTTATCCCTGGGCAACAACCCTCTCTCAAAACAGAGAGCAAAACTTTGGGCCATTTCACCCACCTTCCTTTACAGGGTGGTATTTTTAGCCTTTCCAGTAATTAAAGCTTTCAAAGAGCAGGAGGAAATGGGACCTTCTCTTTGTGCTATTGTCCGGTGGTCCCAGCAACCGACACAGGGCGAGAAACGCCCGGCTGATGCTGCGCCTCCCGCGGGAACCCATGGCCTGGGCCGGGAGTCCCGGCACCCGGGGACCGCGTCCCTCGGGACCCCCCCCCCCGCACTCACAGGTAGGCCAGGAGGCAGCGCTGGTTTCGGAGCAGGCAGCAGTGCCGAAAACGGATGAGGAAGATGAGGTCCGTCCGTCCCGACTTCGCCTCGGACCTGAAGGAGAAGGAGGAGCCGCGTTACAGAGGTGCGGGACGGCGTGGAGGTGGCGGGGAGGGGGGACACAGGGGNTCCCACGGGTCCTAGCGCCGCCGTTACCTGCACCGAGTTGTGCCCGGTCTCGACGGCGCTGCCCGTAGTGGTGGGGGGGGTTTCCCTGGGGGCAGAGGAGGAGCGGACCCCCGCCTCCGGCCGAGGAAGGCCCCGGGGGGAAGGGGGGGCCTTACCTCCGCCCGCCGCGGCGCCTTACGGCAGCGAACCCCGCCGTCCGCCCGAGCACCACCCCGGCAANGAGCAGCGACTGGAGAGCCCCACTCCAGCCTTGGCGTGGAGCAGGGCTACCCCGGTGTGAGGTCAGGTCCCCTGGGATGTGGCGGGTTAAAATGAGGGGAATCAGGGTGAGGGTAGGGGGGGGCAGTGTCAGGACACTGCGAGAAACCCACCCAAAACCATGGGGTCTCTTCCTCTGCCACCAGCCAGGACATCCAGGCAGTGCCTTCTACCAGCAGCGACAAGAGTGGGGAGTGGGAGGTGTTGCCACAACACTTTTGGGGTCACGCTGAGAGCCCCCGAGAGGATACGGCAAAAATTAACCCCCTCTTAAAAAAAAAAAAAGGGGGGGTGGGTGGCTGTAGCAAAACTGGTTTCACCGTATCTCTCTGTGGGCTTCCCTGGGGTGCTGCACAGGGCTGCCTCCGACAGCATCCTCCCTGGGCTACCCCAGCCCTTCCCGGTGCACCTCCCTCTCGCCAGCCGCAACCTGGAGCTTGCCAAAACTAAAAGGAGGAAAAGGAAAAAAAACCACCCGTGAGGTGTGTTTCTGGATGGGACGGGAAATTTTTTAGCACCCACGCTCTGGAAAGGGACTCAATAACCCAGGAGCACGGCTTGTCCCGCTCCAGGAATTGACTTCCCTGACTGTGTTTCTATGGTTACGGGACATAAAAAGAAAAAAAAAGAAAAGAAAAAAAAGAGGAACATTTCACACAGCGCAATTATGCGTCGAGTGTTTTAATGCTCCCAACAAATCTTTTATTTGGCATTTTAGGCACGGAGGGAAAATGCCCAGAAATTCTCCAGTCAGCTGAGAGCTGGAGATGGGCTTCTGGGGATCTGTTCTCCAACCAGACCTGGTTTTTGTCTGCTCGGTGCTGCAGCCAGGAGCCACAGCGGTTGTGTCTGGGGTGGGGGCAAGGCGGGGTGACACGGCAGAGCTGGTGAACCCCGCTGCCGGGGGGGCTGGGTGGCCTCTTGTCCTTCTGCCACCATCAAAACAGATTTGTGCCTACCTTGTACTGCTCCCTTCAACAGCCCAGCGTGTTTTCCAAAGGGTCTGACCTGGCGGGAGAACACTGCTGTTATCCAGCCGTGGAACAACATCATCCCACGGCCGGAGACCAAAGCTAGAGAAACCCCTACGTGTGGCTTCATCAGATGCTGTGGAAGCAGCCGTTGGGGAGGGGGGGGGGTTTTGCACATGCGGCATCAGGATGGGATGTTGATCTCCAGAGACGTGCCGCAGCCATGGGGTTCTTGGATGGACAAGATGCAGTTTAGTGGCTGGGGGGTCACACAGGAGGGCAGGTAGCACGGTCTTGGGCTGCCTCGTGTAAGGAGAAAAAGCGCCTAGGAGACAGGATTCATGGAATCACAGAATGGTAGGGGTTGGAAGGGTCCTCTGGAGATCATCTAGTCCACCCCCCTGCCAGAGCAGGGTCACCTTAGAGCAGGGGGCACAGGAACGCGTCCAGGCGGGTTTTGAATGTCTCCAGAGACGGAGACTCCACCACCTCCCTGGGCAGCCTGTGCCAGGGCTCTGCCACCCTCAAGGGAAAGTTTTTCCTCATGTTGAGGTGGAATTTCCCGCGTTTCAGTTTGTACCCGTTGCCCCTTGTCCTGTCACTGGGCACCACAGAAAAGAGTCTGGCCCCATCCTGCTGACACCCACCCTTTAGATACTGATAAGCATTGGTGAGATCCCCTCTCAGTCTTCTCCAGGCTAAACAGACCCAGGTCTCTCAGCCTTTCCTCATCAGAGAGAAGCTCCAGTCCCTTGATCCTCTTTGTAGCCCTCCACTGGACTCTCTCCAGTACTTCCCTGTCCTCCTTGAGCTGGGGAGCCCAGAACTGGGCACAGTACAGCAGATGTAGCCTCACCAGGGCAGAGCAGAGGGGGAGGATGACCTCCCGTGACCTGCTGGCCAGGCTCTTTTTAATGCACCCCAGGATGCCATTGTCCTTCTTGGCCACAGGGGCACATTACTGGCTCCTGGGCAACTTCTTGTCCACCAGGATTCCCAGGTCCCTCTCTGCAGAGCTGCTCTCCAGCAGGTCACCCCCCAACCTGTACTGGAGCATGGAGTTATTCCGCCCGAGGTGCAGGACCCTACGTTTGCCCTTCTTGAACTTCATTAGGTACCTCTCCGCCCAGCTCTCCAGCCTGTCCAGGTCAAGGTAAGCAGCATCCCTCCCCTCTCTCCTCATGGTTTTCTGGCTGTGGGAGGGACATCTCCCCTCTCCCTCCTCCCTCGACCCACACACTGCAAAGGTGTGGGGCCTGGGGAAGCCGCTGTAAAGCGCCCGGTCCCCGGAGGGCTGTCACTAGAAAGGCATCACGGGTGGCTTGTCATTAATCATTGTGTTCTGCAGCGATAATGGCCCCTCTGAGCCAGAAAAGATAATGGCAATAAACATAACGTCCCTAATTCCAATTGTAGCTGCTGCAAATTGGTTATTGCATCTTGCCGAGGGATAGAAATGTAACTGAGCCTTGACTGAAGAATTCAGGGGAAGCTGCCTTATCTCACTCCTTTGCCAGATTAAAAAAAACCTCATACATAAAAATAGACAAAGTGAATGAAGAATTTACAAACATCTATATTTTGTGTTAGGAAATGTGATAAAATTAGGAAAGCAGCTGAAGACACTGATTTATACAACTCTGACTATTTCAGGCAATGAGAGGTTTACATATCACAGTTTAACAAGATAGAAGGTCTCCCACAAAATACAGAGATGACAGACTTCTCATCTGAATTTGACATAACACAGCATCAAGTACACATGTAATGTGATGAACAGTGCCAGGTCATTCCCCAGTTAGGTAACATACAACCTCTTGAATAAGGCAATTCAAATATAACTCATAATTCAAATCACAACATACCCAGGCAGCATGCAGGGAAAAGTCATTTATTTTGTACATAGGAATGACACAACTTGCAACATGTTTCCATTTTATGTAGTTAGAGCAACAGGATATAAACCATTCAAATAATATATATATATATATATATATATCTCAAGTCAACAGTTGTCTTTACTGGAATAAAGATTATCTGTTTTTTGGTAAAAATAAAACTATTTGAATTCACTAATTAACAAAATGCACAGTGATCAGAAACCCAATTCTTCTCACAATTGTCTTTCCCCGGCTCGCTCGCGTTTCCCGGTGATGGGAACCCCGCATTCGGAGGGCTCGTTTTGCAGGGCGGAACAGAAACTCCCCGGCACGGGATTCCCGCGACGGCGGACCGTGCCCCCCACTCCGGACAGCCGCACCGGAGGCACCCCTTCGCTGGGCCCTTGTTTCTTTATTAGCAATTAATTCCTCCGGATCTTCGCAGATGAGAAGTTTAAGAAACTACGAATCCGCTCCGCAGCGGAAAAAAAAACCCAAACCCCACACCAAAACCTGAGCCAAAAAAATCTCTCCGATAGGGTGGAGCCGAACGGACGTGGCTGAGGATGTATTTCTGCTGCAACAGACTTGGGGATCACAGAAGATAATGAAGGCATTTCCTAGCATTGAAAAATTCTTTCGAGAGGAAGAAATGAAGAAGGGAACTAAGGGGTTTTTTTTTCCCCTATTAAAAAAAAAAATAAATACATTTGTAAATTCCGAACAGACTAATCTGGGCAGCTTCGCCCCAGTAAAGGGCTGTACGTGCCCCTGTTTAACCACATCCCTGCAGGGACTGGTCCTCTTGCTAAGGTATCGTATCCCACGGTGGCTGGGTCTCCCCTGTCCCCATGCAGGGACGGGAATGGATCGGGGTGGCATTGCGGGAATGGCTTTGGAGACACCAGACATTGTCAGGCTGGAGCCCCGCAAAGCCCCGAGCCAGGGTCATCCACCTGCCACGGGGCCTGTTAACGGGCTAATAAAGGTATTTGGCTTATAAATGATGACGAGACAGAGCTTCTGGAGAACATCCCGGGCTCCAAAACCCACCTGTCCGCCAGAGGAACTACAGGAGAAACCGGATTGTCGGAGTGATGGTTACTGGATCCTGTTTATCACCATTATAAAGTTGTCTCATGCCTCTCCCTACTACCCTATTTCCTGCTCCGGTAAAAAAAAAAAAAAAAAAAATAATTGACGTATTTCTTTGCCCTTAGAGATACAAAAAAGCAAATCTTCAAAGATAGTGGGGAGAAAGGTGCTTTCACAATGACATTCAGAGCGAAAAGAGAGAAACGACATTTTACAGATCATTAGAGAGCTATCTTTGGCAGAATATTTCAAATAAATTATTTTTACAAATATTTTCTGCAGTCATATATTTATTTCGAATAGTTCACTTTCAGCTATAGGGTTACTAGTTCACTACTCTCTATTTAATAGGAAAACACCACAAATATAAAAATATATGAGCTCAGCACAATTTTTAGGCTACCACAACTGTCTCCAATGGTTTCAAAAGTCGTAGATCGATACCACAGAAAATATGAAACAGGTTTTCTAACAGCGTGTGTCGGGTTAGAAGATCACAGCTGGCCGCTGCCGTACAACGCGCCGGGGAAGGGCGCCTGGCGCCGAGGCAGGGGATGAGCACGGAAAGGAGTCGGAGGAGCCAGATGCTGGGAGCCAGCCTGTGCCGCTGCCGCGCGTATCCCCCCCCGCGGGGAACCGTCTCTCGGTGACCGTAAGGCTGAGCGATGTGGCGCTGGGTGGCGGGTGAAGGGCTGCCAGCCCGGGCAGGAGCGGAGGGGAGCGGGCGGGCGATGGGGGGCTTGCCGTGCTCGGTAGCTTCTGGCAGACAAAGCCCTTACCCAGTCCTCTGCTTTGCCCCAGGAGGGAGATCGAGCGCGGCCGTTTTTCACCCACAAAGTCGCCCCCTTTCACCTTCCCCGTGGGCAAAAGCACCCAGAGAGCTTCGCCCTCGCGCCGTGGCCGGATCCTGCTTTGGCCGAGATCCCGGCGGGATGGTGACTCTGCCGGCGACCCCGAGCCGGAGCTGGGGTGGCCCAAGGAAGGGGCTCGCCTGGTCCCAACCTCCCCTCCCACCGAGTCCACCCAACATTTCGATTTAAATATTTCGCTTCATTTATACAGCATGTACAGAATATACAGCATCGGGTAATTATTTCCCAGTAGACTACAAGCGTCTCCCAAGATGACCTCTTTTATCAACAAATATATATATATAAATCGACGGTAATAAAAGAGTCGTACCCACAAATATTATGGCTTTTCAAATAGTGTAGCTGCATTGTGCCATTGAACTTAGGAGGAACCACGAGAGAGACAGAGAGATGGGGGGAGGCTTCGGCGGCTGAGCCCGGGGCCACCCACCGGCACAGGGGCTTTGCACGGCCGGGCAGCGCCGGCTCGTGGAGCCAGGCGGCAAGAGGGAAGGTGGGGTTGAATTTATGACCCATACTCCAGTTTCTGTCTCCAGGCAAACCTTCTTCCAACTCTCCTTTCAGCCCTGCTTTGGCAAAAATTTGGCTCTGCCCAGATGGGGGTCTTCCTGCCTGGTCCTCAACATGGGGCCCGGGTGGCACGTGGGGCTGTCGGAGATCTCCCTCTCTCTCTCTTTCTCTCTCTGGGTCAGGGTCTGCACAAAGACGCCTGCCTGCCCTAGAGTGCCCTGCGGCCAGGAGCGGGGGGGACGCACAGGATGACGGGTGACACAGGAGGTGGCGGGTGAGGACGGTGGGTGGCTGGGCTGATGCCTCGGGGGGATGCATCCACCCACTGGCCGTTCCCCTCGCTTATTAGGGCCGGCCAGTCATTTTGAGCTCTTTCCCTCCTGCATCCTGCCCTTGAAAAATTGATTGAATCCTCCCCCCCTCGGGCTGCCTCACCCATGGGGAGCATCCCGCACCCCCGGGACAGGCTGCGCGGGCAGCTGCCAGCTCCCTGCCTGCGCCTTCCTCCGCGCCTGAGCCGGAGAGTGGAAGAAGCTGCTGATCTGAATCACGTCTCTGCCAAGACAGATGCGTTTCTGCCTCCTCTCTGAGCTCGTAGCAACAGCCTGTTTTCTGCTCCAGAAGGAGGAGGGGTTGCCGTCCCCGCATTTCAAGTGTGCGGAAATGGCTTTTGAGAACTGGAGTGGTCACTGGAGCATCGAGATAACCGGACCACTTAATTACAGCAGAAAAATTAGTAGCGGTTCTAAATTACTGCGACTGTTGGGTTTTTTTTGACTAATTCTCATCTCGTTTCCCTCTTCTTCAGAACACTATGGCCATTCCCTCTCCAACTGAAAACAAGGCTGATGCTCTCCTGCAAAAGCATGGGCAGCCCAGGCCGAGCCGAAGGAGAGGGAGCTGAGCCGCGGGCAGCGCGGTGGAGAGCAGCGTGGAGAGAGTCCCACGGGGAACCTGCTGCCTTTGAGACGTGTGAGCGATCCCGGGGTCAGCTTTGCTCCTGGTGCTCCAACTGCTTCTTGCTGGGAATATCCTGGGGGCTTCTTTGTCAGGCTGGGGGGAGGTAGTGCACGGGGTCCTCCGCCTCCTTCTTGCTTGATTAACGGTGATGTGAACACCAGGTGGATCAGAGACCTCTCCGTTGTCCATCATGGATGCCCATCACTGATGGGTGGTCTTCAGGAAGCTGTGGTTACGACCTCATGCTGCGTCTCTTTGGCACAGAGACCCAGGATACAGAGGGCTGCGTCGTATCAAACTCGGCATTCTGTGGCTTTTACCAGCACATATGTGTTTCTTCCAGCAGGAGCTAGGAAGCTTAGGAGAAGTCACCAACTTCTCCCCTTCATCCACAAATAAAACCCATTTTGCTGGGTTGCTGAGCAAAGTCCTCAACAGGTAGTCCTCAAAGCGGGGTGATTTGCAGAGCTCTGGCTCCCGATGCTTAACGTGTTATGGAAAAAAGAAGCTGGCCAAGTGTCGTCAGAAGTTGAGTTGTCACCAGGGAACAAACAAATAACGTGTTCTTTCTTGCTACCAGAGCGACTCTAATGTAAAAGGTATTATCGCAATCTTTTGCTCTCTAGAGCTGCCAGGAGAAGTGGCTGTTTCCTGATTAAGAGCCAGACGTGCAGATCTCCTGCACGGCTCGCCGCGGGAGCACGTTTTCTCGAGAGCTCGGAAGATGAAGGGAGCAACATGGGGCAAACAAACGAAGACACGAGAGGCATCAGTTCATTTTCATCTGTACGGGGGGAGTTCGGCCGAGGGGCATCTAATGGCAGCTCTCATTGCCGGGCAAGACCAGGGCAATGCAGTGGGCTACGGCCGAAAGCAAGGGGTAAGGGAGCCATCTCAGCGTTACACTGAGCAAGGAGAAATCCGCTTGTGCAGCTCCTACATCCCCGGGAGTCACAAAGCTGCTAGTTGGCAAAAGCTTTCATTAACGCTCCCAAATAAGCCCGGCAGCAACCCGGGGCACATTTGCACCACCAGCATCCGATCTGTCCTGTGCTAGCACAGCGATTTTACAGCCCCTCAGCAGCTCTCCGCGTTTCTAAGGATCTCTGCAAAGAAGCTCATCTGCCAGAAACTCAGGTTTCTGCAAGCGAGGAGCCCGCCGGGGGCTGTGGGCTGGGGCAGGGGGGCACACGCTCCTGATGATGATGGACTGCCATGGCAATTTTCGTCAAGAAAACAGAGCAAGGCTTTACTCCATGCAGGTCTCAGCCTGCCGTCGTCTGCAAGGCACTCCTCTGAGTTAGGAATAAAGGAGAAGGAATAAACCCAACCTCAACGGAGAGGTCAGGAGTGCAGGGAGAGAGGCCCCACAATGGTCCTCCATGTCCTGCAAGAGTTTAGGAGCTCTGGGGGTGGATAAGCATCCCGAGCTGTTGCAACTTGCTTGACTTAGACTCTGGCCATTTTAAGCAGGGGCGGGAAGGCTTTGTAGGCAAGTAGATAAGTTTTAGAATATTTAGAGCAGCAAGAACAGGCTCCATTTTGAGAGTAGGGAGTTGAGGTGGACCTTAAGCCCCCAGCTGAAGCGCTCTGGGAGCGTCGAGGCAGGGTTGGGGGGTGGTGGGTGTGGAGTTGGAGCATCTGTGGGACTTGATAACAGTGGCAATTCAGCAGAGATGTTTAATCTTCCCCAAACTCACGAGAGAAGGATAGCAGCACAATAAAACCAGTGCCTGCGGGCAGTGGCTGTAATGGTGCCTGGGTGATGAGCAGGAGAGCTCAGCACGCTGATGTTTGCCTCTGCTACGTGGAAAATGGCGTGGTCCTTTGCTTCTCAGGGGCTCAAGTCCAAGACATCTTTTGGAGAGGCTAATCTTTGCCCTGAGATATGGGCAGCAAACCTGAGCTAACAAGCATCGCTGTTGGGTCAAGTGAGAGAGAAGCCTTGTCGCACATGGGAAGCCCCCAGTTATGGAGAAGGAGGGATAGAGAAGGTTCCTCTGCAGGAAGCCTGAAGGAAGAGGGCATGGGGGAGGCTCCAAAGGGGATACCAGCCCAGAGCAAGCCCCGACTTGGACTATCATGGTGTGCAGATGGGCATTCTGGGGCCTTGAGATGGCTCCAGGTGGATCCCAAGCTCAGGTCCCATATGGTCCTGGTGCCTTGCTAACGCTCCTTCTCACCGCTACCTAGAACTCACGCTGCTGGGGATGGGAGGTGGGTGTGGGGAGGGGCAGAGAGCTGTCACAGTGCAGTACAACAGATCAAGGGCTGTTTTGAATCAAATAGATAAAAGTAAAGCCCGGAGTTGGTGCCCACCGACAGCCAAAGAAGCTGGAGGCTGTGCTATAGCTGTGCAGAAATCAAGATGCGTGTCCGCAGCCAGGGTGGCTGGGGCAGGGGGAATATGCCATGGCAGTGCCTAAAAGAGGGTTTCCAGGTCTGGGTGGGACCCCAGGGCACTTCTCCCTTCCCCGTGCCCTCTGATGCCGGCCATCCCACCGGCAGCACCCCGCTCCGCCGCCCAGCAGCGCTCCGCAGCCCCCGCTTCGGGAACAGCCTGCACCCCAGGGCCTTCCTTCACACTTCCAGGGAGGGGAGCCCCAAGCTGGCGTTCACCCAGGGAGGGTGGGAAGGAGCCAAGGCAGGGTGCAGGGCCCGCAGGAGGGAGCCATGAGCCACCCTGGGGGGACACTGGGTGCTGAGGGGCAGGGCTGGCCGTTCTCAGGATGCTCCAGAGACAGCAAGACCCCGCGGAGACCCCTTGGATGGGTCGTAGACAGCAAATCCTGCTGGTAACAGCAATCTTCTGGTTATCTTTGCTGATAACAAAGCCAGACGGGCCCCTTTCCTTTGCAGTGTCCCCTCCCTCTGTGTGAGGGGTGTTGCTGGCTGGCGAGAGGCTCTCGGCACCTCCAGTTCCAAAAAGAGGAAGGCTCAAGTCCTTAAAAGGTGAGGAATCTCACTGTATGTATTGTCCCTTGGTGCTTTTTGCAAGAATACAGATGCCTCTGGATGCTTTCCTGCGCGAGTCCATTTTTTAATTTTTTTTTTTTTTTTTTTACAAGATAAACAGGCTTTTCTGCAGCGGTGCTGGGCATGCGTATGCGTGTGTGTGGTCGGTCATCCCCCGCCAGAGGGGCCAGGGAGGTTCCTGGTGCTCTGCAAACTTGCTTCCCCAGATGGGCCCGGGTGCCAAAGAGCCTAGAGAAAAATCATGCAGGGTTTTTTTCCTGGAATAACACCCTCCGACATGAAGTTTTCCCTCTTTCCTCTCTCTCTCTCTGTCACTTTCTGGCTATGCCCGGCTTTTGTCCTTCTGGGAATGCAGCTGAGCCTCCTCCTTAGGTATGTATATGGCCCCCAACACCGTTGCACTTGATTCTTACCCGAGCATTTAAAAATAGCTGTAACAATAACACATGGGCTCTGGTTCTCCCCTCCCTGCCCTTAGCAGAAATAGCACAGTGAGTTTATACACTGCATCCAGACTCCTGACCCGAAAGGGCTCAACGTCTCCCTCTTCCCTTTTGTCCTTTAAGGAAGCAGTGAGAGTGGAGGGAAAGATGCACAAATGACTCTTGGTGATATCCCCCTGCCCCAGAGCCACCGGGGGCTGCCTGGAAATGGGTGACACACGGTTGGGTGTGTTGTCATCTCCAGAGGAGGGATTCGCATCTCTGGGGCGAGCGGTCCCCGCAGCGCCCTGGTAGAGATACGGGCGGGTGGTGACAGCTTGGGTCGCCTCAGCCTGGAGATGCCGCAGGTTTGTGGCTTTTGCTGACATCGGGGACCTGCAGAGTCCTGGCTCTCCTGCACCTTTTCCCCATGTTCAGGTTGTGGCTGGGATTGGCCTCCTCCACTGCTGGCCCCTGAAGAGCTGGGGGTATGGTTTTGACAAGATGCTGAGGGCTGCCACTGCTCCATGTGCTCCTTCCCTTTGTCCCCAAGTGCTTTGCAGTGTCCCGTTGAGTTATTTGGGTGTCCGTCTCTGAATGTCCTTTGCACTGTGCTGCATCCTTTTCCATGGAAAGGTTCGCCTTTGGCTGGTGGAGTGATGAGAGCGGGGTGAGGGCTGGCAGATGGATGGAGGCAGAGGATTTGAAGTCCTGTTTCTGGCAAGCTCCCCGAGCCCAGGGCTTTATCAGAGGTGCTCAATGCCCTTCTTTTGTGAAGGGAAGGTGGGGAGGCTGGTGGGGACAAGATGGGAGAGCACTGACACCAGAGGGGGGACCGGGGAGCCAGGCTGTGCTCCTCCTGCTCCCCAGCAGTGTGGGCTTTTGCCTTCGGAGGGTCTGGATTACAGAGGAGGTTGGTGCGGAGGAGCAGGCATTACCCCCTGGGGAACACGGATGGGTGGCCAGGGCTGGGTGGAGTGGTCCTTCCCACCCCAGCACAGCAAGGCAGCAGCCAGGGAAAAGGCTCACTGCGCATCCGTGGCTCCTCCAGGAGCAACCGGGCAAACACATGGCAGGCTTTGCATAAGCTCGTTAAAGATGCCGAAAAACACATGGCTGGCAGAGAAAAAAGTGCATAAACAAGGCTGGTGTTTACTCTGCGATTTAGGCCTTGTCCTAAGCAAGCAGTGCTCCATCATTCCCTTTGGAAAGCTCTGTGAGCAGAGCAGTTATTTACTGCCTGTTAAACCGAGCTGCTACACAGGTCCCGTTCCACTTGTTAATGACTTTAGCGACCGCAATTCATTCTGAAAAAGCACATGACGAGAGTAAAATGCCAACATCACCTTTCAGTAGATGTAATTATTGGGTCAGGAGAGCTGCTTTGCCTTCATTAATTCACTGCCCGGGAAAAGCACACTGACGTGACCGGCTGCGTTCGCCTGGGGCTTGACGAGCACTGAAGCTTGTCCCGTGCTCATCCTGGAGGATGCTGAGCACCCGCAGGGAGAGTGGGGTCATTGCAAGGCTGCCAAAAGCAGTGTAGGGTGTGGGGAAGGGCCAGGTTTGCGTGGGAACAGCCCAGAGACCACGTTAAATCCCCTGGCTGCTGGGGCGGGTGAGTTACCTGCTCGGACACGCATCCCCTCGCAGCAGCCAGATGGGAATTTTGGTGTGTCTGGGCTTCCGCAGACACGGTTGTGCTGCAAAACCAAACCAGCCACCTCCCACCCCTCTCTCTTGGTGCTCGGCGGCACGTTTCTAGCCTGCAGCTCCAAAGCTGGACGCTGCTGCTGGTGCCCCATGGGCAGGAGCGTGGGCAGGATCCCGGGAGCCTGCGCCCAGGCGGATGTGCCCCCCCCCGGGAGGAGCAGGGATACCCCCACCAGGCGAAGGCAGCGCTTTCCTGGGACCCGTCTCCAGGGCTGGTGTCTGGGTTCAGCTGTCAGCGCAGCACCTCAGAAGCATCGTGGGGAGGGTTTATGTGGGGACAGCTCAACAGATGCTGGATGAAGCACAGGGAAGAGCAACATCCCCGGGCCGTGCAGAGACTTTTCTCCTCCTCGCTGCTGGCTGAGCTCTGTGGAGACACGTGGGTCGGAAACGGCCCACGGCAACTAGACTGGGGTATGGGCAGGCAGCTGCCTGGAGCAGCCCGAGCTCCTAGTTTGCTCGGTGACCTCGTGGCGTGTCTCAGATCTGCTTTGGACCCTGCCCTGCTCATCCATCTCTTGCATTCCCGCTTATCATCAGCTAGTGGTTTAACCTAGTGCAAGTCACCCCGAGGCCGGAACAAGAGCAGGAACATTTCTATACGACTAGAGGACACAAGCAGAAAGAGCTGCCAAGTACCTTGGGGGGCATATACACGGCTCTCCCCAAGCCTTGGCAAGCCAGCACCGATGGGAGACCCAGCAAAAGAGCTCCCAGAAGGGCTGCACGGTGGCTTTGTCCCTGGGGGGTTTCCTGCATCCCCCCTGAGAGCTCGGCGGGCTGCGAGCCCCGACAGCGCATGAGCCCAAGGCACGATGGAGATGGAGCAGGAGGAAAGCCGTGAAATGAGGCAAGGGCGGGCAGGCGGAGGCACTGTTGCCCCCCCACCGCCATCAGCGACACAATGAAGGCAAACCAATGAGTATAGAAGAGATGGGTACAACATAATGGGAGACAACGGGAGAGGCGGGAAGGGTTTTCCATAGAGAATATGCAGGAGCACTACTGGATCCATCAGGAATCATTACAAACTTTATTTGTCTGTGCATCGTGTACCATTGATAAGGATCATCACAAATAGTGGACTCGCTGCCTATAGTGGTGGGCAATACACACAAAGAAAAATCAATGAAGCCAAACAGATGAAAATGAAATAATTTTACATAAAGGTAATCATAAACCTGAACAACCTGCGCCTGCGTTTGATTCTTCCCCCAAAACAACGAGAAACAAAAAGAAAACCCCCAAAACACACCAAAAGTGAAAAAAAAAAATCTTAAAAAAAAAAAATCCCACAACTTCATACTCCGGGAGAAGATCTTACATCAGGTTAATTAAAACTTCCACAGATTGTTCAAAATGAGTCCAAACAACCCCAGCCAATTGGTTATGGTACAAGGGCCAGACGTGGTTTCCAGCTGGGCGGGAAGAGCTGACCAGTGGAAGTGCAGGCTGGGCGCTCGCCGGGCTGGGATGCCGGGAAGTCCGGCGACGGGCATGGGGTAAGGAGACGTCTCTCCAGAACGCCAGTGCACAATGTCACCCCTGCGCTGCACCCAGGGGACCTCCACATCACACCTCCCCGGCCTCGGCCGGCTACCCAGCCCCGCGCTGCTGGAGTTGGGGGGTGACGCTGAATTATGCTGCCCTGTCTCATCCTTCCCATCGATTCCAGGTTCGGACAGTGCAAAACGTGGCCTTTTTTTCCCTTGGGGGACGCTTCCCAGTTATGCTCAGCAGCGTGAGGGGGAGATCTCGTTACGGTCCTTAACGCTGAATTATTCTGCCTCCAGATGGCTGTGGGAAAGGATCAGCTTTGGGGACTGATCCTGATGGCTTAACGCTCAGCAACAGGGGCTGTCACTCGACCTCTGGGGACGCAGGGGGCCAAGGGGCTTTGAGGCAGCCCCGGGCTATAAAGGCAGAGGCAGGCGAAGCGCTGGCTGAGCCGTGCTCGTCCCCCTTGGGCTCAGACACTGCTCGTCCCACTGGGGCTCCCTGGGACCTTCTGTAAGACCTCCTGTGGATAGAGGAGGCTTTCACGCCGGCTTCGGCATGTCCTGGACTGGCTGCTGCGGGGGCAACCCCAGCCACGGGGTGGGGGACAGAGCCTGCACTCTCCGGGCTGAGGGTTTTCCTCCCCTGAAAAACCTACATCCGTGTGGCTATTATTGCTTCTCGGGGACCCGTGCGCGGGGCAATGCACGGGGACAGCTTTCCCTCCTTTTAACCCCACTAAGAGGAAACAAACAAACGAACAAACAAACGAACAGAAGCCTATGGCGAAAATAAACTATCTAAAATAAATAAAACCCGGTGAAAAGAAAACACTTGTATCTGCAATGCTCAACCCACATGGCTGGAAGGACTATCGCTATAGGATGCTATATACAGATAGGGTTCATTTCATTCATGCAAATGTTACACAAGTACCACGACAGCATGCCCGAGGAGGCGGAGGAGGCGGGAGGAAGGCTCCCGCCGCTCCGCGCAGCCTCGGCGTAGGACACCGGACACGAGGCTGCGGCTGTGCATCCCCGAAGCACGGAGGGGGAAAGGCAAGGGGCATGTTGGAGGCGGGGGCGGGGGAGGAAAGGCTAGTTGTACACACGCCAAAACAAAAAAAAAACCCAAACTAATCCCAAATCAATGACAAAAACGGTTTGTGTTCTATCCTTAGAAAGCTCCCAGTTTCCCCCTTGTCTTCAGTCCGGTCTCTCGCTTCTCTCCAACAGGGCCAGAGGGCACGTTCCCAAGTGGCGAAGGCAGACGGATGGTGGTCGGAGATCGGGACCCTCGCTTTCCTCTCCTTCCCTCGCCCACTGCTCTGCTTCTCACCAGCTACTCTGGCCTTCCCCGCACCGACACGCCCCGGTCGCCTTCGCATCCATGCTCCCGGGGCGGGGGGCCGGTGGGCGGGAGAGAGCGATGGGAGAGGGCTCGGTGGCTACCAGCCGCTCTTGTTGGTAGAGTTGCAGAGAGGGCCGTGCCGCCGGGCTCCTGGCCGGGGCGGCTGCCCGGGGAGGGGTCCTGCCGGCTTTGGGGTCCTGCCTAGTTCAAAGGATGCTCCAAAGCCGCTTTCCGTCAGCAGGTGTGTGAACATGGCAAATCTCTTTTATTCTTTCTCTGTTCATTATACACAGCGTTATATCTATATCTATACCTATATATCACTCTATATAGATACATATAGATATATATATATTTACTATCTCTGATTGTCCCTTTAGAAGCCCTTTATGTGGCAGTAGGCTTCCAGAGATGAGAAGAATATGTACAAGAGCCAGAGGAGGATAAAGAGTGAGGTTGTGAGCAGCTTGGAAGTCCGCGGCCCGCCCAGCTCACCTCCGATTTCGGGTCTCCGCCGGTAGAGCAGCACGCCCACGCTGATAAAAGCAAAAATGGTGAAGAGGGTGACGGAGAAGGCCAGGGTGCCGGGGGAGACTTGGAAGGCTTGTCCGTGCGCTGCGTGGTAGATGGCTGCGATGGACCAGGCCACCCCGATGCCCAGGAAAACGTTCACAGCATTGCTCCCGGTGACGTTCCCGATGGAGGCGTCCGCGTACTGGTCCTGCGTCGCTGCTACTTTGCTGGCAAATGTGTCTGCAAAGGGAAGGTGGAGAGAAACCCTCATGAGAGAGCCGGGTAAAGAGGGACAGCAGCAGGCAGCCTGGGGACAAATGAGAATGGCATCACCTGGGGAATGAAGACAGTGGGTGAGGGGACGGGGTACAGCCCGGTCTATGAGCACTCCCAAGTAAGGGCATGCGTGGCCAGAGCCAGAGCGACAATCAGGGTCCAAAAATGCCCAGGAGGGAAGTCTCAATGCCCAGAAATATAGGGCTTCCCCCAGTATGGCCCCAGATGCCCCACAGTGCTTCAAGCAAGAGACAACGCTGCCCAGCACTATACTCTGTTGGCCTCTTCTCCCACATCCAGTAATTTGCTGGCTTGCAGAAGAACGGAAAAGGTTGGAAAAGCCTTGTGGGAGAAACACTAGTTTGTATCTATCCTTCAGGTCCCCTGAAGTTTTGTGTTTGTGTTTCTGCGTTTGCTTTAATGATATCTCTCCTTTTGCCCCACTGAAGCCCAGTGTCCTGTGCAGACCCTGACGCTTCGGTAAAGAAGTGGTCGTTTTTCACCCCTCAGCAAGAAAATCCCTGCAGGTGGGTCTACGCCTGCCCAGGTGCTCCACCAGCTTTAATACTGTTGGCAAAAGAGATGCGATAAAATTTGGCTGGCTTTTTTACGTGGCAGATCTTGTGTCGAGTAGACCAGCACGACGCTGCTCTGCACCATAGGGATGTGCTGATTTTACATCCAAACCCACTCTGGATCTGCAGGGGGGGGGTGAGGAGGAGAGGGTATTAGCATCTGGGTTTTGTCTGGGTGAGCACTCTCAGCTCATGAGAAGATGAATCCTTAACACATCTGCACTCCCAGACCACCTTGGGTACGGGCAGCAGAGTGCGGCTCAGGAAAAGAAGATGGTGAGGTCAGATTTCACGTTTTTCAGTTCTACGGAGTTTCCTTTATGGTCCTTCCCAGCAGGGCTCCAAGGCGAGATGACAGTGAGGCGCAGCCTGGCACCAAGACCCAGTTTCACTTGACAAGAGGGTCTGGGCACTTATAAGCACAGTGAGAGGGGCCGTTTGCACCAAAGAAATTAAAAGGCTGCTTTATTTTCTATATAAAAAAAAAAGCTCCCATGGAAACGCGGCTGACTGCAGAGGGAAGGAAAAGGCATTTTCCCTTGTTCTCAGCCTGGGTGGCAGCAGAGTAATGTGGCTGTGGGCCGGCGCTGAGACCTCTGTGGCACTGCCACCCCTGGGAGGAGGAATGAGGGGCGTCGAGGGCAGCCCCAGCCAGAGCGTGGGAACAACCGCGTGGGCTTCTGCAAGCTCAAGCCGTGCTTTTAAGGAAGGGAAGGTCCCCGGCAGTCTGGATTTCACTGCACGCTCGTCCCTCTCCTGGAAAGCACCCTGCACCTCCCCGGTGTGGAGGAGCCCAACTAGCACCCGGCTAACACGACACGGTCTGCGAGCATCCGCCAGTCCAAACCAGAGTAGCCAAATATATCCTAAAAACAACTCCTTAAATGCCACCTTTTGTCGGCAAAAGCAGGAGGGAAGATTTTCGCTGTCAGGGGTGTGAGACAGCCCTACAAACCTCATGCCTAAAAGTGCCAGAGGTCCAAAAAACGCTCCTTCTTTTGCTCCTTGCCCAAATCTGTTCTTCCTTTTGGTTCTGCCGCTTTTTTTTGGGGGGGGGCTCTGATAGCATTAGGACAATTTCAAGATATTCAAGGACCCGAGTGCTGATGAGTGGATGTCTGGGTGTGGCGAGGCAAGATGTGACCGACACGGAGGGTGGTGGGGTTGGGTAAGAGCCCCTTGTTTGGGAACCAGGCCATGCCCAGCTGGGACAGCCCATGGAAGAGGGTGAGTGAAAGACACGGGCCCTCTCACAGGAGCTGACATGGGACTTCCCAGAGCAACCGTGTCACTGGGACCATCCTCTCCAGTGCACTGGTTCATCCCTAAGAGGGGCCCTTTGCTGAGACAGCAGAAAAGGAAGTTGGGTTGCAGCAAGTTGGTGTGCATTGAGAGGACGAAGCGGGATGTCGGTACAGAAACCCGTGGGTTTTTTCTCTCCCTGGCCAGTCCTTGGTCTGTTTTCTGAGGCTGGGTGGCCATTTGATCAGAGATATGTCTTGTGGGGCTGGAGCCTTCTAGGGGCTTCACAAGTCGCGTTTTGAGGAGCTTCCCCAGCCCAGCAACCTCACCTCGATCCATTTGAACCAAAGCTGAACCTGGTCTCACACAAAGGTGTCCGTGCTGGGCAGAGCACCCTGAGCACAGACCAGCACCTCACTCACCTGGGAGGCAAAGTTAAAGGAGCAGATGCTCAGAAAGACAACGTGGGATTGCCAACACAGACAGCATTTTAATCAAAGACTAGTTTTCCTACTTTGAGAGTGGACACCGTGGAGGCTGTCTACAGAAATAGGTATTTCACAGTCTTTGCAAAGGGAAGGTCCTTGAAATAATTTCTAGGGGAATGAATCCACATCCTGGTTTGATCCTCCCAGTCCACCCGAGACTGAAAAACAACTTCCACACACACCTCAAATCTGTCCTCCAGGGCACAGCTGAGGACCTTGCTGTGCCCAGCTTTCCCAGCCCAAACCCAAACCCAGACTGGGCGGAGATGGACCTTTACAACAAACCCTGCTGTTGTCCTTACCTGGCACCGATGTCCCCAGGGCGACAAAGACGACAGCAGTGACTGAGTCCTTCAGGCCGATGGTGCAGCCAAAGTGGGATGCCAGGTCGCCGATGAAAGCTGTCAGGAGGCCGATCATGAGGATGGAGACAACGAAGCAAGCCCAGCCATTCCAGTAGTCTGTCGGGGGCACGAAGGCAAAAAGGACCTTCCAGAAGACGGTCAGAAAGTGCATCACGTAGTCAAAGCAGGAGGGCAGCTTCTCCTCCCCACATTCATCGTCATCGTCATCTTCCCCTGGAGAAAACCACCCATGCCTGATTAGACTCGCCCATCCTGGAGGAGGTTGGGCAAAGTTGTGCATACTGCAGCCCCCCCCAAATCCCGTCTCTCATGATCCAGGCCCTAGAAGGCCTTGACTTGCCAATATCTTATTCTCTGTGCAATCTTCGTAAGGGCTCGACAGCCTTTCCTGGCTCCTTCCCATGGCACAGAGTCACCCTCTAAAGGCATCAGTCTCAAAAACCAACCTGCACTTCAGAAAACGCAGAGCCTCACACCAGCACCTCTGCCTGGGTTTAACCATCAAGTGCTTTCTGTGACAGGGAAAGATCTCAGCAGACATCAGGCTCTCCTGTCCCCCTCCCCTGGCTCCTCGTCCCTTTCCCCCAGCACCGTCCCAGCACATTTTCATCTTGTTGGTCCTGGCAGGGCCATGGGGATCCAGGCAGGTGTCTCAGGTTCTCCCTTCCCCCTGCTCCAGGTGTTGGCACCTCACCTGGCTCTCCAAAGCCACTTGGCATCCAGCCTCCAGCAGCTCTGACCCGGCACCCGGACAGCCCACCGGCCAGCTTCTCCTCTGGGTGGGCGGTGTGGCCAACACGGAGCTCCCCCAGGCTGGCACAGCGCACAACCCTAGAGCTGTGGCACAGTCAAAATCTCCTCCAGCTCACGCTTGAACCACCCCTGGGCACAAAGGGGAGGTGCTGTTTTCCTAATGAAATCAGTGGGAGCCTTCTTTTCCCCCTCGAGGAACACAGATGGTTTTCTAACTCATGGATGTGAGGGATTCCAAGGCCACTGCAAGTTGCCTTGAAGACATCCCTTGCACTCAGTCTGGTGATTTGTCATTGCCTTTTGTGCATTTTTTTTTCCCCTTCAAGGATGTGGACCACCAGCTGCCCCTGCACAACTGCTGGCAGAAGCTCCTTACCAAGGGGAGGACACAATGTGCAGTCCCTCTCCATCAGATGGCATGAGGAAGCCTGGCTCTTCTTCCCGGGAGGACGCTTCAGGATGTCAGCAAAAAGGGACCAAATCCCAGAGCAGCCAAGCAAACCCAGTGAAACCTGGGCCTCTGCAGTGGGAGAGGGGACAAGGTCCCACCTCGCCGGACGCTGGGTTTAAGGGGATGATGGCTCTGTGCCTGGGAAAAGCTGCTTCTCCCAGCAGCCACAGTACTGATCAGGCTGGCATCAGCTTTTGAACAAGACCGTGCTGTTTTTTATCTGCCCCACTGCTGGGCAGGGTCAACATTCCTCCTTTCACATCTTCCTCCACAATGTGGATGTTTGATTGAATAACAAAATGTATAAAGCCTCCCACCGGGAGAATAAAATGGTCTTGCTGTACGCGGTGTACCAATACGTGGGTATCAATTAACCCCATGTTCCGATGGTGGCTCTGTGCCATGACAACGGAGTTACTGGGGGAAGAAGCTGCTGGTGAGTTGCTCGTTCTGCTGCTGTTCGTAACAACTGCTTTCTGCCTCATCGCAAAGGTGGTGGGGGATCAAGACCTGACACTGGGATGGGAAAGTGGAGGCAAAACCCTGTGCACTGAAGTTCCGTCTCTAGGCTATTCCCCGTTGCGGTCCCGCCAAGAGCGCGCACAGCACACAAGACTGTGAAAAAGAAAAAGGCCCAGGGATCACCCAGATTGTGACGACCCTCAAGAGATTTCGTAACCTATAAGGGGGCCTCAAACTGCTCTTGGTTTGGCCCAGCTCGTGTAAACCTTGCACTCGGCTGGCATCCTTGGGGCTCTCAGCAGGGATGCGGCTGTGGGGGACGGGGTAGTGACGGAGCCAGCGAGAGCAAGGCAGATATCTGCATTAGAGAGAACCTCGGATGGTAACACTGGGAGATATATCTCCTCCAGGAGGGTGGTGCAGCCCCGGGATACATACCCCGGCTGATGGACATCATCTTTGGAGGTTTTCAATATTCAGCTAAATAAAGCCGTGACCACCCAGGGAAAAATCCTACTCGGCATCCTGCTGGGCTGCAACTTTGCACACATTGTTTGTCTTCAAAGCACCTTTGGAGACCAAGACCAACACATAAGATAGAGGCAGTGGGAAAATGGATGCCTCGACAATAACTTGATGGAAAATTACGTGTTGCTTGGCTTTAAAGCTTCAAACTCACTATGGCAGAAACAGTAGCTAATCAGTGGCATGGTGCTATTATTTCGGCAGATATAAATACCCTGTTCCTGTGCACTGTCGTGGAGATAAGGAAGAGTTTTTCAGCCTGGGAAGCTTATGCTCGCCTGGTTTTTTTTGGCTCGTTGCACAAAGGCTGGTACTGGCAGGATGCACTGCTGTGCTCACACTGTAATTTTGCAGCAGGTATTTTAATCCTCTCCCAAGCTGCACGGCAGCGGGACTGTCATGGATCTAAATCTTTACGGAGATGATAAAACAGACTGAAAAATGAATGCGAGTGCCACTGTTGTAACTCTCATCCAGATCTGTCTATCATTTTGTTAAGCAGCGATAACATCTCTCTTTGGACGAGCTGGCCAGATCCTGTGAAGGTGACTTGAAGCACAGAGTGAAGTGGGATGGTGACCCAAGGGCGCGTTAAGGAACAGGCTCACAAACCCCATGGGTGTTTTTGGCTGTGGAGGAAACTGTATGGTCTGTTGGGTGCACACGGAAGGCAGCTATGGGTGAGAGGCTCCAGCTCAGCCCCACGGACCACACGGGATGGCACGGCACAGGGTGGCACAGTTTTAGCTCCACCGTCCACAGACCTGACCTCCTGCTGCTCCTTCGCTCCGCAGGGTTTGAGGCACTTTAACCTGCTTGGCACAAAGCTTGAGGAGCTACATCCTGGCAAAAAAAGCAGGTCCAGAGCTCAGAGACAAAATACTGCTCCCCAGCTGCAAGGGACAGCTCATGTCCACTGAAATATGCCACATTTATTAAAAGTTTGTTAATCAGCCTGTTAGCGGTGGTGGCTGTGTATTCAAGACCCGGTGGCAATGGGGCTTTCACATAACTGCAGTCTTTACACGTGTCACAGAGATGGGACCCAAGTACCAGTGATAATCTTTGCTTTAGTATGGGACGCAATTAAATAATTGATTCTGGCATAGATTAGTTTAGCTGTATTAGCCACAAAACCTGCAGCAAGGATTGTCTCGCATGATATGTTCATGCTGTATCCGAAATAATGGGAGGCTCTTGGCTGGAGGCTCTAAGAATAACTATGCTACAAGAGGAGGGATCGCAATTTAAGGAGATAGCTGCTGCGCAGTGTCCTGTCCTCCTTTTCAGAGGCGGAGGGTAAGTGGTACGGCCATCACTTTTAATTACTTTGTGCTGGGCAGAGGTTACCCTGTGCAGCAGAGCTGGAGGTAGGAAGCGCAAGTGTTCACCCACACATTTCAATGCACAATTAGACAGATGAGCTCAAAGTGCCTTCCCCAGTGATTTAATTTAAACTGGTTGATTTTGCCCTAATGTGTGCACGCACGCGGCCCAGCCTGGGCTGTGTAGTTGTAACATCCAGCCAGTGAGTTATGGTGTCTCCAGCTGTTAAAACCACATCTGGAGGAGACCTTCCACAGGTGTGGGAATGCTAATGTATCCCCTACTGGGCATACTGGTAAACATGGCACTGGTGCCTGCGAGAACAGTACAACAGAGCATTTCTGAGGGATAGGCAATTCTCCAGGAGAGGAACGGTATGATCAGATCGGATCAGATATGACCACAGATACCACGTGCTGCTGCAGCTACTGGGCTACTGAGCCATAACCTCCAGCCGCAGATGGCTGAAGCAGCAGGAGTTCCTGAAAGCAGGGGGTCAAGGGCAAATTTTGGCCCATCAGAGAGGGGGACTCAGTGGCTGTCTTCAGGCCTCGGCACCCTTGCTACCGTGCTGTCCTCACCCCAGCAGTATGGGGAGCACCCGGGATGGGAGCAACCGCTGCTTCACACCAGCATCGTTTATGCCACCCTGAATTTAACCACGGCATTCGCCTCCCAGATCTCTCTCCCTGCAATGACTTTTCCTCTCTGCCATCCGCTGACAGCCAGGGCGTTTCTCCACCGGGTGCTGCAGGCACGCTGAATGCAGGAGGTTTCCTACCCATCAGAAAAGGTGATCTCACAAAAGGGTTTTATTATCTGTCTTGTGTATGCAGACGTTGTAAATAACTCCGCCACCTGTTTTGCCTTCTGCTGCTCCACTACGGTCTGTACCCCCGCTACAGCCAAGCCGTGACACAAGCGAGGGTGATCGTAATTCACCTGGAGCTGTGGTCCAAACTCACCCGCGCTGACGGTAATAGCCTCAATAAACTGCTCCCTCCAGCTGTTTGTGCCAACCACCAGGGCCAGGTTCGTCTTCTTAATGAGCTTGTCCACCGTGTTCTGTGGATGGAGACGCAGAGGAGAGAATTAGGGGCTGTCGGGCTGGAGACGCTGGGCTAAAACCCACTGGCACTAGTGCTTACAGCTGTGCACTTACGGAAAAAGCTTAGTAGATTTTAAGCTCAGGTCAAGAGCCCCAGCAGTGAAAGCAAGTGTAAGTACTTCCAATTCCCCTCGCTGCTGCTCAAGAAGACCTTTCGAAACCTGTTCACGATGGGAGTTTGAACCACCTCAGTGGAGGTTTAACAGCAAATAGTGCCGAGGTGCCATAGCTCCTGTTGTTCCCAATGCCTTGGGAAGAATTTTTACTGGGCTGCTTCAATGGGACCTGATCAAGGCCCATTTGTGGAGCTGGGCTCTGGCTCTCTGTGCTGCTCGGGGGCTGGAGCTCGGTGCCAGCAGGGCTGCGGCAGCAGTGGGAAGGTGATGCTCCCGGGCAGGCAGCCTGAGGGCTCGCTGTGCAAGCCCAAACGGAGAGGAAGAAGAGCAGGGACAGGGGACGCGGACAGTACCTTGAACTCATAGGACTCCTCAATGATGATTTCGAGCTTCGTATGCTCCCCCAGGACTGGGCGCCCCATCTCCGCGATTCGGCGCTCTTCCTCCTCCTTGCTGGTCAGTGGCTGCTTTTCCTCATTCTCCTCTGCAAAGCAAAGAGCCCGTCGGTGAGCCAGGCCCGGCTGGTAACTCTGGAGCTGGCTTCCCGTCAGAAGGGGAGGTCAGGAAGCCTCCGGGTGGGAGGATGAGCGACAGAGCAGGTGAGAAGGAGGAAATCACGGAGCGACAGGCAAGGTAGTTTTGCTGGGAAATGCTAGCAAGAGGTTTGCAACTCCTCCAACTTCAGGAGGAGTCCAGTTCACCTTCAGGGCTGGGGAATAGCTTATTGCCTGGTACCACAGAGATCATCACTAAGGCTGCTCCATTTCCCAGCTCTCCAGGTCCTCATGGGGCCACAGCCTGGACATTTCCATCAGCCTGGTACAAGCAGAGAGAGCTGCCCACAGCCCCAGAGCTGAGACGGGTATGAAATCTCGGCTCTGCTCCTTCTGAGCAGGGCTTTACCTTGGGGAGGGGGCTGGCAGCCAGGGAGCTGCTCCCGCTGCAACGGTGGGACTGGAAGAAATAGTGCTGGGCCATACAGGTGTGAGGAGCCTGGCCCCAGATCCTGGGAGAGGAGGCACCGGAGAGACTACAGGAGCAATGGAGTAGGTCTGCACCTCCACCGGCAACCTTTGGGGCACAGGGACCCCAGGCAGCACGGCTTTTGTCACCGACCCTGTGCAGACCCCCACTGAGCTCCCTTCCAGTCCACCCCAGGGATGAGCAGAAGGACATTAGGGTTAAAAAGGGCTGGATCCACTGCAGACAGGAGTCAAACTGTCAGTAGGCAAACACTCCAGTCAGTCCATGTTAGACTGCCATGGCCCTCGGGCATCACGCTGCTGGTACCTTGGATGGTGACCACGGTGCGAGGAAGAGGATGATCTCTAGCCTGGACCTTCCTGAAGATAGGTTTGCCTATCAAAGCGACCAGCAGGACATCAGCAGGAGGGACTGTACGCCCCAAGCACACCACCACCGTGCGATTAGTAAACTATATTCCTACTTCACACGGGGTTAGTGTCGCTGCCTTGCCGGCTGCGCAGGCAGCACCATGCTGCGGGAAAGCCCTTCCTTCTCCTCCCGCCGGTCAAAGGGAGAGCCTCGTTAGCCCGAATTCTCGTTTCCAGGCCTTCTGAGGGGCTGCTTCACAATATGTGGGACCCGGAACCTTCTCCCCCTGCAGTGCTCGGCTTAATGAAGGATGCTGGGCTGGCTAACGAGGGCTGAGCAAACCCTGGGTCTCGCTGGTGAGAAGGGCAGGGGCTGCGTGCCTGGAAGCAGCCATGGGGTCCCGCGCCTCCCTGGGGGAGCAAGGACGGGGTCCCCACGCCGTGCAGAGCCCTCTGCACAGCTCCTGTGCGGGCAGCAGGGAGGGGAAGGCTGGACCAAGTGGAGAAGAGCCCCCCACCCGGCACCAAGAGGTGGAGGGGGGGTTGCCCGTCGCTTCAGGGGTGAGGTCTCTCCCTCCCCAGAGTGGGGGTTAGGTGTGGGGGGGGCAGGCAAAGCACTCCGTGAGAGGACACGGTGTTAATGTGACCGTCTGGGGCAGCGGGGCCTCAGCAGAGCACCGTCTTACCCTTCCAGAGTTTCCCTCCAGGACAGAACAAAAGCAAAGAGGAAACCAAGAGGAAAGAGCAGGGTGAGCATATGGCCATTAAGAGAAGGGAAAGGGGGCGGCAGGGGGAGAGCAGAAATCCATACCTGTGATGGTGAAGCCACCTAGATGAAACCAAAAATGAGAAAAAGAGAGAGAGAGAGAGAGAAAGAGAAAGAGAGAGGATTAGCATCAGCACAGCAACAAGGACACCCTGCAGCCTGCAGGGACGGGGTGGTCCTTCCCTGCCCCATGGCCGGGGACTGTGGACATGGGGAGGGGGCTACTCCACGACACGCACCCCAGGGATGGTGTGGGGAGACCTGAACACAGGCTTTTCAGCCCGTACCTGCAAGCTGCCACCCCCTGGTATCTAATATATGCTGCGGAGTGTGTAAAACCAGTGCGAGCCTGCCCTGGGGATTGGGAGAACAAGGGTGGCTTTGCTTCCCTCCCCAGCTTCCCTGTCCTGGGGATGGCCAGCCAGGAATTTCAGAGGCTGGGTGGGCTCTAAATCTCCCCAGTACTGGAGGCGTACGATCGCACTGTCTCTTCAAAAAGGGTTGGCCAACGTTCCCGTCCAGCCACAAGCATCCCTAAGTCCCCAGGCAATCCTGTTTCTGCCACACCAGTGTAAGGGGCGATGGGTTAATCTGCAGGGCGTAGGTTTGTAACTCAGGGTGTCGGTGGGTTTCCCAAAAAATGTTCATTGCGACAGTGGGTTAACGTTTCTTAAGATTAGTGACTTTGGGGCTCTACTCCGAGGAAAGATAGGGCGTTAGATACCTGAGCTTACTTAAATAGTGCTGACCACCCTAAAAGAGAATGTCGTGAGCAAAGAAAAATGTCAAACAAAATCAATTGCCTTCCGAAAATACGCAGACAAACTGGAAAAAATGGAAAAGAAAAACAAATGCGCGCTTACCAAGCTCATTCAACAACAGGGCTGTGAAGAAGACAGACAGAGACAAACAGAAGAAGAAAAGTAAATGAATAATGAAATCAAAAGGGATATCCACAGAAAGACTCCAGATCCCGGGGCAGAGATTTCAGATCTGTAAAGCTGCAGGATACCATTAGTGTTGAGAGAAAGGCACTAAAAATAAAAGGAACAGAAAAGTTTCATGGCATTGTGGATTTAAAATAAAAACTGTCACAAACATGGGGTGGATATGGGATTAAAAGGCACACTCCAAAAATTCATTTTTCCCCTTTGGATTGTATGTGCAAGGTCTTCCATTGGCCTCAGAGGCAGTTCTGCCCCAGGGGAGGACACAAGATGTCCCACGTGCAGCGGCTACTGGCTTTGACCTCCTCCAGCTGCCTAACGGGGAGCAATAGCTCCAGCTGCTTCTGGCGTATACGACAAGAGAAGAAAAGTCTGTGGCAAGGCTTGGCTTGAGGATCGTGTCGCCCAACATTTTAGGTCTCCGAAACAAAAGGAAAAGCCTCTCCCTTAGTGCACCGGTGGGTCCCTGGCCCCTGAGGTTGGGACCCCACCATGGCTACACAGCCCAAGGGTGACATTTCAGAGATGCTCTCGTCTCCACAAGCACACAGCTTGGCCAGCCTCGCTGCCTCTCGTACAAGACCAAGAACAAAAAATGAATTGAAAAAAAATATCATTGCATGGCCAAAGCAGCAAATAGCATCCTTTAAAATCTTGGCTTGCCTTCCAGCTAGTGAGTCTGCAAAGCTGAGCTTCCCTCGGGTTTCCTCAGCTATCTTTGTGACCGGGAAGATGAGGAACTTTGTTTCCTTTCCCTTTTATTTTTGATTCAAAATTTCAGCTAGGATCTCAGGAGTTCTCAAACCCGGGGCTGGGAAAGCGTGTTTGCTTTTGCTGGACTGGCAAGGCTGAGCCCGCGCTGGTCCCTGTGGAGCTGGGCAAAGCCGGAGCCACAGAGCTGTGTTGCCCATGTCTCACTTTGTGCTGGCGACACTGTCTACGCTCCATAGATGCCACCGGCACCTTTTAATGACACAAATCCCACCTGCAGAGCCTGGGCCACCCCAGTGTGTCTGATTTTTTTAGCCCTGCTTCTGCTAGCCGGCCACATAAACCAGCAGGAAACCTGATGGAGGGGATGATGCAGCTAATCCAGATGGCACCCGTGCTGAAGGGGAACGTGTCATCGCTGTCACATATGTTTTTAGCCTGAAATACTAAGCGTGGGGACTGCTGGGGGCCCTTTCTGCCCTGAACCAATACTATATTACAGCCCCGTGCCTGCTGAGGGGAAGAGCTTATGTCCCAGAAATTAGAAAGCAGCTCCAAGGCAGACAGACCAAATGCCGCAGCCAATTTTTTTACAAAGGCTTTAATAAGGGTCTGTTGTAGGGCAACTAATTATCTTAAGTAACTCTAAAACTGTTTTTTGCTCAGCCGCCAATAGCGCGCAGAATTAGCTGTTGCCATCAATTTTCACTTAATTTCCTAGCAGTAAAAAAAAATGCAAGGAAAAAATAAGTGAACTCCATATTTTGTGGAGGTTTGCAGTTGGTTTGGAAACGTGATGAAAGAGGAAAGTGTTTTTATTATTCCTGTGAGAAGCTATTATCCAGTGCAGAGCCATGAAACTTTATTTGAGTATAACCTGATTTCTTCTAGACTGATCGCGTCTTACGGTATTACCTGCTTGTGCTGTGATTCTCAGCTATTTTCAGGTCCTACTGCCAGTATATAAAAAGGCCAAAATTACTGCTCTGGCCATGCATTTTATTTCAAGCGAAGGCTATTTTATCTTCCGATAAAAATGATGCAGCATCGCCTTTTTACTTCTCGAGAGCGAGTTTTTCTCCTTGATTCAATGAAGGCGCAGCTGCGCCGGAGCAGGGCAGCGCTCTCAAAATATCTCTGGGGGCTGGCGATGCTCATCGTCCCCCTGCCCGGCTGCTCCCAGGGGGGGGGTGCCCTGGCGAGCGAGACGGAGTCCTCCCAAAACGAAAGAGGAAAGAAAACAGAGCAAAAAGGTGCAGTTGGCCAAGCTTTGAAGGAGGGAGGGCAAAACGGCCGGGAGCCAAAGTGCGAGGAGAAAGGAGTGTGAGAGTAGGGAGACACAGAGAAAGCGGACGGCAGCGTCTCGAGAGCTGGTCTGGTTTTACTCTCACACCTTTCACTCCTCGTCGTAGCCACACCGGGTCCCCAAGCACAAGGAAGAAACTGCACTCTTTCTCATACTCCTCACGGTCAAGTACTCTAAGGGTAATGAATTTCCTGTGGGAACACAAGACAAAGGCAAACACATGATTGGCATCACACACGCATGCAGTTCATGTCCGCCCGCGGGGGGGCCGTGGTGCCGGAGAGATGGTCAAGTGGGGGGAAGCGGCTGCACATCCCCCCTGGGGCGTATGGGGAAGGGCAGGAGCTTCCCCACCACCCGGCTGGGATCGGATCTCGGTGGGCTGGGGAAAGGCTGAGTTTGGGGGGGTGTGGGAAGTGTCCCCGCTCCTGCCCTTTTCCATAGGCGTTGGGGATGTGAGCTCGGTGTTGCAGGTGCCAGGCATGAGTGAGCCAGACAAGGGACACACAGGCTGGGCTCAGCCCCGGAGCACGTCCCCCACCTTTCTTCTCACTCATCTCCACCAGCCGGGGCTCCCCGATCTCTAGGTAGAAGGTCTTGTTTTTCTCATACTCCTCATCATCTATCACCTTGATTGATATCGTTTTGCTGGAACAGAGAAGAAGAAATAGAGATTCAAGAGTAAGGGGGGAAAAGGGAGGAGGGGAGACAGGGAGAGAAGGAGGAGGAGGAGGGTGGAAAGGGCAGGAGAAGGGGGATGAGGACAGAAGACAGGGGGTTTGGTAGCACAGGCTGGAGGTGCAGCACAGCCGAAAGCAAAGGGCAGGAGCCGACGGGCCGAGCTTGCCTCGGGATGAGCACGGACCCCAGCGTCGGAGCACCAGCTCGCAAGCTGCCTTTCTCCCCGGCACGGCCAGAGGCCATGGCTGGACATCGCCAGCCTCCCCCAGAGGTGCTTCAGTCCAGGGGCAGCAATACAAGTCCCTTTCCGAAATCCAGGGTGCAGAACAGCCCCTTGGCAGCTTGCACACACCACGTAGGCTCCCGGGGGCACGAGCACCGGGAACCAGCACAGACCAAGCCCCTGGAAGCACGATGTGCTGCTTAAACCAGCCCCCGTGCCCAGAAGAGGCTCTGTCTGGCCAAGGCACAGCAGATCCATGCACAACATCATGATCAGCTGCTCGGTTTGGGCTTTGGAGGCTCCAATTTACAAGCTCATAAGGGATGCTGGAGTTAGGACTTTTTCTGTGGAGGGAAGATAAGGGAAAAGCAGCCTTTCTGGTTAGGGAAGGGTGAAGGAAAGGTTCCCTGATGGTGAGGTTTAACTTTTTTATTTTCCTTTGCAAGCAGCGCATCCTCACCCAGGCCCTGAAGGTTTGCTTCTCTCCTGTTGGAGAGTCGTGCAGCACGTCTCTTCTCACACGGCTGCTGGATTTGCCCCTGCGGCACCAGCAGGGCCAGCAGGGCAGGTGTGGAGGCAGAAGTCCTGCTCAGAGCACAGCCACAAAGCACCCACCATGTCGGGAGAAAACCCCGCCGGAGGCTCTGGCCATCAGCAGAGAGATCTGCTCCTCGGGGCACCCAACAGAGTGAAAATCGAGTGAACAAATTGCTTTACCAGGGGAAAATATTAGCCTGGGAGAAGTTTGCCAGCTCTTTGCAGGCACTCACATACGTAGCCTAGAAACACCCAGCCGAAAGCTACGTCCCAGAAGGTGACCAAACCCCTGGGGTACAAGGGACTTGTGCAACGAGGGGGAGGACTACATTGTGGTCTTTCCTACAGTGCAAAGCCCTTGCAAAGACAAGATTGTGGGGCAGAAATCCAGCAGCCCCTGCTCCTGCCCGGAGCGCCCTGCTCACTGTGATGCACGCATGGCATTGCTGCCGGAATGGGACCCCCTCCTGCCTCTGACGTTGTCCCAGAGAAGAAATAAGGAGGCAATAACAAGAAGAAATAAAAAGGCAATGCAGGGACTGTCTGCAGCCCTCTGCTTGATGCCGGCCTCCCGGCTGGGTTTGCTGTTTCCCCACACTTGAAGGCACTGCCCTCCTCTGAACGCTCTTGCTTCAACAAGCTTCCCGGTCACTGCCCCCCTGCCCAAGCCTATCTGTCCCATCCTTCGAAGGAACGTCCCTTGTCCCATCCCTTGCTCCTCTGCACTTTCCAGGGGCAGCCAGCACACAAGCGGGAGCAGCCCCGAGGCTGCTCTAATATACGATCAAGGAGGATCTGCTGCTTCTGGCAGGTCCCAGCGCTGAAAACCCATAAACATGGAAGAAAGCCACGCTCTAGGGGAGTGAAATTCAGGCCGCGCTGCCGTAATTTCTGGCTTTCTCCCCTCCTTGCACGTCTGTACCGCCACCCAGAGCCCCTCTGTTAAGCTGACAAGCATTTGGCATTTTATTCTCATTCAGAGCAAACACTGCCAAGCACTTGGAGGAACAGCCGCGATGATTCCTTGTGCTGTTTGCTATGAGTCAGAAGTGTATTAAGTTTGCCCTTCATGCTCGTAATGAAACCATTTACTCAAGAGCAAGCGATGGCTGTGGAAAGTGTAACAATGCAGCACAGCTCGGTGTAATTGTATTTTATAATGAATCCCTGTAATAATTTGTGCTGTTTATAATTATTGCGGCAATAGGTTTGTACATAGGAAAAATGGTTACCAAGCACGCAGTTGATCTTGCTTTGCATTGATGAGTTAGGGGAAATGATCGTGTATTAAAAAACTAATGACGCAAAAATGCTCTCAGCCACGCTGTCAAAGAGGGCCTGACAGAATTAACAGAATGGCGCAATTTCAAAAAACATTACTAACAAAATCAATAATTTTCCTGACAACTCCCATTAAAATGCACACTGCACCCTGCCCCCATGTGTGGAAAAAAAAAAAAAAAAAGCCTTTTCTCAGGAAAGTTAATTCAAAAAATCTGCCTTCATCAATTCTGAGGGCAGCAGAGGTATGAAGACGCGAACTTCCTATGGGTGCGCTCTGGCTTGCCGTGCGTGGCATTCCTCAGAGCTCCACAAAATAATTCTCTTTCACAAAAACACCCACCTGGGTGCCAATTAAAAAAAAAAGCTGTTCCTGATGCTTAGATCCAACACCAATAGGATTTCCTTGAATAATGCGGCCTTGAGGCTTCAGGTGCCACTGCCAGCAGATGCTGCTGTTAGGCAGTTTTCCAAGTGTCCAAGGTGCGAGCAAGTGCTCTGCGCTGGGTAGACACGTGCACTGCCGTACCAGGTTGTTAGGAAAAAAGGGTGGGAAAAACACCTGGCAAATCTGCTCCCTGGATGAATCTCCAATCCGCAAGAATCACTGAGGCAAATCCGTCCCTGGGATGAGACTGCAATCCTGGAGAAAAGGATTTCCTCCTAGTGGTGTTTGAGATCGCATCTGTTTGAGAAATGGCAAGTAGGTGAAAATAACGCAGGCTATTCTTCGAGCCTGCCTGATCTCCATCGCACCGCCTTTTGCCTGCTGCAAAGTCCCTCCCAAGCTCCCAATCAGTGGAGAAGGAGGAGGTAATGTGCTGAAATTCGCATTTAAAAATCTCTCTCTCTCTCCTGCGGCTCAGGGGCTCTTTCAGCAGAAGACAGTGACGGTGCTTGTGTGAACAGAAAACAAAAAGGACACTGTATAGCACCCTGAAACCCCCACTGCTGCGTCACCGCGGGGCCAGGAATCCCAAATCCACAAAACAGAGGGGAAAAACAGAAGATGAAAACAGAGGATTAACGCAGCCTCTAAAACATTATGCATTTTCTCCATGTTGTGTGAACCTGGGGTCAATCTAGATGGTGTTTCCAAGCTGTCCCTCAAATCCTCACAGAGTTCTAGAATGAGCTTGGGTTTTGGGGACGAAAGTGGTGTTTCTGCCATCATCTAATGTCTCCAGGAGCTGGAGCTGGGTATTTAAGCCCAACGCTCAAGATCAGATGAGTGTGCCACCCCACAGCCCTTGAAAAAGCTGGAATTTTTTTTCCTGCCTTGTCCCTTGGGTGGGAAAGAACAAGTTCTGGAGCATCTCCCCAAGAGGTTTGGCTGCATGGGGCTAGAGGTCCCTCTGCCGAGGGGTGGCCCAAACCACCAGGCTTGGCAGACCTCCTGCCTTCCTCCCTGCCGGCTGCAGGGTGTCCCAGTGACAACATGGGACAAGTCTGCAGCAAACCACTGCTGCTCCTGGGGTCTTCCTTCCATTGGAGTTGGGTCCGTTTTGCCTGAGCTAAAGAGCCCTGCTCTGGCATGAAGGCTGAGGGCATCCGGGGCGCATCCGACTCTGAATTTCTGAAAGAGAAATTGCTCTTTCCTGAGTCTGTAGCCAAGGCAATTGCTGAGGGAATGAGTTTCATCTCATTTCCATGTTCCGGAAATCAAAGAATAAAACATATCTTGCAGAATTGCAGCTCCAGCTCTTCTCCTCCTGCTGTCACCCAGCAGCAGCAAGAGAAGGATGGTCTCTTCATGAACAAGGCATACGAATCTCTGGCCTCGCTCCAAGCCTAGCACTCTCCTTCAGGATTTAGTTTTTGTTCCAAACCATGCTATTTCATTCGAAAGGTCTTTTAGCAGAGCATTCCCACACAACCCTTAGTTAGAATAGCCCATGGAAAAGTCCTCTCGGCTGGTGATGCTCTAAGGATGGCTCACCAAGAACTGCTATACTTGATCAGGCCCAAGGGCCATCCAGAACAGCCTCTTCTCCTGACAACTGCCAAGAGCACCTTGGAGTAGGAGGATATAAGTATGGGCATATAGACAGTATTTCCAACTGATGATCTCCCAGCCCCCAGATATCCGAGTCTAAGCGGTTTCCTAGCCAGACCAGATTTTGATGTATTTAGCTATGATCTGCAGATGTCTCCCATTTTCCTTTGAGTCTGGGTAAGCTTTTGGCGTTTGCGGTATCCCACGTGCCGTGGAGAACAATGGGTTTGCTAATGCCAGCTCAGTGCCACGGACAGTAGATAGCGGCTCTTGGGAGGTGATGTGTCCTTGGCACGAGCATGCCAACCCACCTGCATTTTCTGGGCACACCTTTGTAAAGGGTAAGAGAGAGCACCTACACACCTGCCTGCAAGTGACCCCAGCAGGGACATGGCACTAGAAGGACAGGGCCAAATGTCCCCTGTCAGTAGGCAAGCAAAACGTCTTTTATACAATGGCAAAGGCAGGGCAAGAAGAGATCTCATGAATCTCATCTCTTTTGAATCTCGTGGGATCAGATGGCAACAGGAATGACTGCTGACAACCTGCATGGACCTTTGCATTCATTTAGAACCTGAATATCTGCACAGTCATGGCACACCAGTGGAAATCCTCCATATACTCACAAATATCCTGCCATCCCCAGTCTACATTGTACTGCTCAGTTACGTGACATGGCAGAAACCACTCTCATGACTCAAACAAGCGAGCAGCACTGCAAGGATCAGGGGAGCTTGTTGTTTCCAAGGAATCAGCAATCAGTTCCACAGAGATCCAGGCAGGACATGCTGGGGAACATGGGACATCCTCCAGGACACTTCTTGACAGGGCCGGATCTCCAGAAGCAGAGATGTGTCATGTCCAGCGCTCACTTCCTACTGCTGCTCACATTCAGCATGGTAAAAGGTGGTTTTCATTGCTGCACAATGCATCTCTCAGAACTGCAGTCGTGCCTTTTTAACACTGCTTTATTTTCTTCTTTTTTTTCCCCCAAGTGAAAGAATGAGGCCAGCTACCTCCATCCTTGGAGATGTTCAAAGCTCACCCGAGCAACTTGCTTTAGCTTTGATGTTGACCCTCTGAGAAAAAGTTGGACCAGAGACCTTCTAATCCAGAGACCTTCTGATCCAGAGACCTTGCCCACCTCAATCCTGCTGGACACCTGGATCAGAGATCTCGCAGCTAAGAAAGCATCACTGTGGCCAGATCACGCACGAGCTGGAGCTGGAACAGCTAAGAAGTGCTGGATGGAGACAGTAATGGTGTCTCCAGAGGGCCAGGAAAATGATAATCTCTAAACACACAACCAACCAGGCAACCGCCACAGCGGTCAGTAACTAGCTTGCCCATGAGAACAAGGCATGCTGTCACTGCCTGGACAGACAGCCACTTCCTCCTGAACCAACAGCGGGAACAACCTGCTTATGCAGCTTGTCACCCATCCAGATTCCACTGATCACCCAGGAGAACGACGTGACCAGCCTGGAGGACTTTCAACTGCAGATTCATCGTTACAACATCCAGGGTAGGCAGTCGGGAGGGAAGTCCTGTTCCTTAAACCTGGCGCTGCCAGCCCTGACCCCCCAGCAGCCAAGCACTTCCCACCCAGAGGGCCAGCGAGAGAAGAGCCAGGAGGCACGCGTGTTCTGGAGGTGACATTTCCAAGCCGCATCCACTAGTGCCGACCCTTCCAGCATGTGTCCTCAGACTCCGCTGAAAGCTGCCACATGGATTTCTCATACATCTGCTTGTCAGCCAGTCGCTTAATTAGCTGAAGTTAAAGCTTGCCATGAGAGATGGGCACGTGGCTTGGGGGACTCCCTGCCTCACGCTGCTCGTGTGGGCGCTCGGTCCCCAGCAGCGCCTGCGCAGAGGGGCAGGGCGGCTGCTGAAGGGGACCAGGTCTTGTGGGGGAGAAAGCTCCCAAATCATCATCAGGGCACCACCAGAGCCAGTGGCCAGGGCCATGCAAACTGTCCGTGACCACAGTGAGGAGCCTGGACCAAACTCCAGGGCAGGGCTGGAGCCAACCACCAAGAGCAAGGATTAGGCTTTTCCTCCATCAGTTGACAACAAAATTGCACCCGAGGGTGAGGAGGCGATAACAAGAGACCCCCAGGTCTGCGGTGGAGGTGTTCGGCCCACCCGCAGGGGAGGTGTGCCCGGTGGGGGACAGGCGAGAGGACAACACGAGAGGACAACGCGACGCCTGCTCAGCCAGCCCAGGGACGCTCCTTCCCGAGGGACAGAGGATGTGCAGAAATGGGCCAGATTATGTGAACGACCTCGCATCACACGTGAATTTAGTTGTTACCCAGTGGTCTCTGACAGATGAGAGGGTTCGTTAGTGTTTCTCTCCCTGCTGATGGGTTCCCATCTTTGTAAGACGAGTCACCTGTACAGGGCCCTTTGCAGAGCCAAGCCTTGCTGACGTGAAATGTCTGTACCTAACGAAAATCGCGCCTGAAGCGTGCTGCAAACATGACACAGCGGGCAAAGGAAAACCTGCCTGAAGCTAAGCCCGATGCATGCTTTGGGAAGTGTGGATGGGAGCTGAGCTGATGTGGCAGCTGGGTTTGCTGGTCCCCAGATCTGCATGGGGGTCCACAGTCCTGTGCCTACCAAAACCGTGTTCGAGCACGCTAGCCTGGGCACTGCAAAAAAAAAAGGGAGCGGGAACCAGTCCCTTTATCCTCCCCCCACCTCTGGAGCCAAAATTCATCTGGCTGCTCTTATTTTCTTGGTTGCCCTCCACCTCTTTCTCCAAGGCTTGCTGAATCAGTCTTTGTGAGACCCCAGGGCTGTGCTGTCATTTCCATATCTGCACAAACCGACTGCTCCCCTGGCCTCAGGATGCGTTTTGTTTAAATGACAACATACGGCTCACATACAGAACGCTGGCTTGTTCCAGAGCATCGCTACCAGGAAAATCCTGGAAAAGGATCCAGCCTGCTCTTCCTTGGCCTTGTGGAGACAGGAGCTGTGGGAGGTGGTCTGCAGAGACAGGAGGACTGCGAGCTGCTGCTGCCGGAATAGCTGGGAGACGACAGGCACAGCTGATGCTCAGTGCCTCAGAAAACACTTTTCAGGAGCGAAGATTGCCAGGTAAGATGATTATACAGGCTAGACTGAATGCTGCCTGACTCTCTTCTTCAGAAGACCATATTGGGGAGGATTTGTCAGACCAGAAATTGTCTTTTGGGGAACCCTTGATGCTTGCTCTGATCTGTGAATTTTGCACTCTGGCTGACGTGCTTCTTCGTTTGTCTGCCAATATCACATTTTCCAAGGGGACAGCTAGTCTAAGACACAAGGCACTCTCTTGGTCTGTCCCCGAAACAGAGCCTGAGCCCTTGGTCATGCTTAAATGTTTTGCTGTCCCAGGACAGGTGAAGGTGTGGCCTTCCCTTTCTGTGGCTCTGGATGTGGTAACACACGGACAAAACCAGTGCTTTGCTGTTCTTTCCCAATCCCATTGCCATGCATGTCTAGTGAAGGTGATCCACAGTCCTTAAAGCTCCCAGGGTTCCTGCTGGAGGTAGGATCACTGGAGGATGAACGAGGAGAGGCTCCATCTAGATCAGTATCTGAGTCTCCAAGGACAGCATGCACAAACAGTGCAATACGAGTGACAAGGACCAGGAGGGAAAACACATTTCATATGGATTTGATCAAAACCACCCCCAGCAGCAATTCCTTAAGGCGCCTGGGAAAGCTGACAGAGCAGAAATAACTTCTCCCCTGGCTTTGCACAGCCCTGCCCATGCCAGATAAAAACTGCCATTAGGCTCCCAAAATTCAGCCTGCGTTGCAAGCAAAGGATTGACTGCCCAGGGCTCAGCCCAGCCCAACATCCTTGCTCAGTATAAAACCCTGCAAATCCCATTTTGAAGCCTGCAGGGTTCAGAGCCAAAATCTGACATCCCCCCCCCTCCCAACCTCAATTCTGCTTTTCTGGGATTTTCTCCTCGTGCCTGGCTGGTCGGTCAGGTCTGTGGGGGACGCAGGCAGGTAACGAAGGGGACAGAAACTCGTCTCCAATGTTTCATCATGCTCCAGTGGCAATATTTGCTCTGGTTCACGGGAAGGTGGGTGACGGAGGTGGCATGTTGCAGGGAAGAGATATCTGAACTGAGAAGGGGTCGAGGCTGGATTTGAAATCCCTGCTGGAAAACTTGAAGTGGAAAGCAAGCATGGCGAGGAATAAAACTGTGAAGGGGTTCGGGTGGGAGAAGACCTCTGGGTCAAACTCCCCATCCATCTCCCTGATTGTTCTCATACACGTTTTCCCTACGGAAAGCAACTGGAAACTCATACAAGTGCTTCTTGCTTGTCTACACACCCAAATGTGCACGCGGCTTTTCTTTACAGCCAGGTACCCCCTTATGACAATAATCGCTCTAACCTTTCAAATAAATATGAGTTGCTCTTCCCTGCGCGCACCTGGCATTGTTGCCATGACAATGCTCCTCCAACAGGAGACATCACTCCCATTGAAATGGCTTTGGCACTCCCCAAAATGAATTTCAGTGAGCAGCTGCCAGCAGACAGGACGTTTATGCAGCCCTGTAAATCATTTAACAAACTTTGCTGAGTTAAAGATGACTAAACGGAACAGTGGGGACCATGCCAAATAACAGGTCCATGTCTAATAGCATAGCTTCAGCATCAGGAATCAGGATTCAAGGAAGGCCAAAATACGTCTGCTGTGCCTCAGCTGCTCCGGCACCCCCACTGCGGTGAGGTTTTGTGTCCGTCGTAGCAGTCCTTCCCTCCTAGGGAAGGCATGTGTCAAATCCCGCTTGCCTGGGCTTCAGGACGAGGGAGAAGTTCCCTTGTTCTTTGGGAAGACACTGGACAAGGGGTCTCAACTGTGCCTGCCACTCTGCCAGGGCTGCTGACAGGCTCACGTGCTGCTGGAAAAACAGCTGTACATGGGAAAAGAAGGAGAGGACGAGGGAATGCTGAGCGGGAGAAGAGGGCATGCCACAGAAATTCGAAGGGCAAACATAACATCGAATGTGCAGGCTCCCTTTCAGGAGCAGCTTCATTTTAACTCCATGCTCAGTCAGGGATGCATCTGACTCCCGTTATTTGCTGGCTGGCCCCAAAGATCAGCCCCCTCTTTTCAAGACACTCTCCCAAAACTCTCGGAGTGGTGACCCAGATGCAGGATGGAGGCCTCCTGATGGTGTTGCTGAAATAAACACTTCACCGTCACCACGTTCATCCTCCTTTGCCTGGTGATGCAAGCGACTGACTTCAAGACGGGGAAGATAGCTGTGACTGAAGCGCTCCGTGCTGCACTGCTCGCACCGGCGTGCCCTGCTGCTCTCAACAGTGCCATAGAATCATAGAATCATAGAATCGGTGAGGTTGGAAGGGACCTTTAAGATCATCAAGTCCAACCATTAACCTGCCCTGACAAAAACCACTTCTAAACCATGTCCCTCAGCACCTCATCTACCCTTTTCTGAAACACCTCCAGGGATGGGGAATCTACCACCTCCCTGGGCAGCCTGTGCCAATGTTTACTAACCCTTTCAGTGTAAAAATGTTTCCTGCCAGCTTCACAAAGCCCGTGTGTGCGCACACACACACCTGCACGCAAGTTGCAGTCAAACTGCTGAACAAAAGGACGTCTGCCTCAGCACACAGCAAACACCCTGCCCGCGCGGGGCCCTGCTGATGCTCGTGGGCTCCCAAGCTACGGAAAAGCCTTTTGATCTCTGATGAGCTTGTTGCTAAGTGTCACACTGAACTTTTATTAGAAGAAGTTGTAAGTAATCTCCTGTGGAGGGAGGTTGAAGTGCAATGCTCACATTTTTGCAGTTTAAATGATCGGCTGCAGAGTTCACTCCTGGTCCAGACTCCCTTTGGCAAGTCACTCGAGGTGGTCCGGTACTGGGGGTTACCTGATTGTATGGAAGACATGATGCCTCTGGGTACCAGCATATGGAATGTTGTCATTACAGAGGCTTGAAGCATCAGGGATGCTCATTTCTGAAGACTACAACCCAAGCTGTGAGCTACACCCCAGCGCCACGCGATGCGGTCACTGTGCCACCAGGGAAGCCCTGGGAGGGAGGTGATGTGGAGCTTCCCAGGGGTAAGGCCAGCAAACTCAGAACAGCCCCCGAATCCCCAGCCACCCCCAGAGAGGGAGACCGCCTTAAGCACTGACAACCTCTGGAGCATTAAGTCAACAAATGACCCCCAAAATCTCAACTCTAAGTTCTGTACTAAAGGCGCTGCTTGGTGTTTTCACGCTGCCATTGCCATCCTTTGGGGATGGCTCTGGCCAAGAAAGAGCTTTAGCTGGGGCTGAGCACCAACAGTGGGGTTCGTCTCTGCCCCCAGCCCAGCAGGACATTACAGGGAGGGGACAAACTTGGCCCCAGGGCTTTGCTCCAGACATGACCAGGTAATGGGGAAAGCCGGTCTGCCTCGGAAATTTGTGTCTCTGGACACCACTTGTTTTCAGAAAGAGGGAGTAAGTTCAGGAGCTGATTTTACCTCCCCTGGCTGGAAACACAGCCAAGCCTTCAGACAGTTGGGGAGTTGTTTTCATTTTATTCTTTTTCTTTCCCTCTTCCTTTCCAACAAGTTGCCTCTCCAGAGGGCAGTGAAAAAAAGCGTGCCAACTGAGCGCCGAGACGGAATTTTTCCCCTGCCTTTTCAAACGCCTCCAGGTCTTTAGGAGCTGCTAGCGATTAATGCCCGTCCCCTTGCAGAGACCTTTCTGACACTGCCCCGAGAAGACGAGAGGACCCTCATGTCCTTGGGCTGCTGTTTCCCGGCGCTGGTGGGTCCTGGAAGGCGTGTGGGGCTGCGGTGCCTGGGCAGAGGGTGCTGCCCCATCCCTGCTGAAGGGTTTCGCCACTCCGGTGGCTGCTGCATCCCGACAAAGGCCACTCCAGTGGGGTTTCCCTGCTGCATCCCGACAAAGGCCACTCCAGTGGGGTTTCCCTGCTGCTGGACACTGGCAAGGCCAGGAGCACGTGGGCAATTGCGTGACCGACACATGTGGCGGCCTGTTTACTGCCAAATAAATTAAAGGGTGAAACACGTTCCTCTCAACTGAAACTCTGTGTATGAAAACCCTTCCAAAGAGACACCAGGTCTCCCCAGTGATACTTAAGGGCTTAAAGCCTGTGGTGGGAGCACAAAAGCAAATGCGTATTTGCTAAGGGTCCCTCCCAGTGCTGAGATAGGCAGGAAACCAACCCTACCAGGAGGATGAAAAAATCCTGCTTCTGTCTCCAGTTACCAAGGAGATGGTTTAAACAAAGCTAAAATAAGAGGAACCGAGTGGCCAAGAGAAATGGGAACGTGGAAGAGCAGTCAAGTGCTTTGTGACAGCTTCCAAGCTGGGCAGGGTCCCTGTGGTGGGCTTGAGCTTGGCCAGCTCTTCCCCTTTTCCTGGGGGAAAAGGTCCGCCTTTCAGTTTACATGCGCCCGAGTGAAAATGGCAAGTGGTATTTAAAAATGGCAATACGGAAAAGTCCCTGCCCACAGAGGCTTCAGCTGCGTGTCATCCCCATTTATGGCAATTGTGGCAGCAGGACACAGCTTTTGGTGCCCTCAGTCTAGACCTGTCTTTGCGTGTTCAGGCCATCAAAGGAGACCTCCCTGTGGGAGAAAACTAAATCCAGCTACATGTGGCACTAAAACGACTCCCCTCCTTGGCCAGCTCAGCAGCTCTGGACCCTGTCTATAAGCTCGGAGCACTGGTGGATATATAGAATGCCGGATGGAAAATCCTACTGCAGAGCCCCGTGGACACACACAGGCCGGATTTGCTCCTGTGACAAAGGTGAGAAGCCAAAGCCTGCCAGGCTGTTCGCAAAGATAAGGCGCTCTCAAGCCCCGCAGGTTGGACATCCCACCTCAGGGGCTGCGCAGGGGCTGCCCCAGGTCCAGCTTTGCTGTCATGCTGGAAACTGCTGATGTTGCATGGAAGCAGTGATTCCCACACAAAGCCCAGAGCCTGGGAGGTGGTTTCCATCCCTCTGCAAGCCTTAGTTCAGACAACAAGAGGGAAAACTTCCCAGACACCATTTCTCCCGCCGATCTTCATATCTTACACATCCTCATCCGTATCCCTGATGCTCTCAGGGCTCTGAGTTAAAGGCAGAACTTGTCAAAGTGCCTGTCGCTAAACTTGGCGATGACTTTCCACTGTGTCAGAGTCTGTTTCAGTTGCTTGATACTTTGCCAGACTTTAGCCATTCAGACTGAAACTTTCCATGTGGAGCGGTCACTGCTGAGAGAGTTACGAAACACCCCACCATCTTTGCCACTGAGGACTCAGCTCTGGGGCAAAAAAATATACTGCTTTGTCCTTGAAAACACTTTTTTTTTCCCAAACACCATATTGAGTAATTCTCTCTTCCTTATGCTTTACTGCAGAGGATGAAAGTTATCAGAAGGATCTCTCCAGCGCTTAGGATGTGCCAATCCTATAAAAAATTGCTTAAATTAGAACAAGTTCTAAGACTCTAAAAACTTGCAAAATGCGTAGGCTTCTTCGAACTGGCAGCTCAAGGTCCTGGAAGATTCATCTGCTCTGGAAATGCTCCATCCTCTCCCAGTGCCAAACCTGCCTTTGCAAGGCTGTGCCCCAGCAGGGCTTTCCCTGTGCCGGGGAGCCGCTGGGAGCTGGGAGATTTGGCTGTGACAGGGCAGTGGCAGCCGCAGGGCCTGTGGAAATCCCACATCCATGCCTCCCTTCCCTCTTAACTGTTGGCCTCTGAGCTAGGAATGTCTCCCAGCACACATGGACTCACACTTGCTGTGAGGATGCCCAGTCCTGCAGTCATTTTGGGTGCCCTCCTCATCACCTCGTGCTGGGTAAGTCACAAAGTTCACTGGGGCATCTAGATCTGCACCCTCATGCTCAGCCTGGGATCTGGGGGTGTGTGATTCTCCTTTTTTTGTCTCTCCGTATCCCGAGCTCAACTTAGCGAGCCAGGGCCGCTGGGGAAAGCCAGAGGCACATGGCTGGAGTTTAACTCTGGCCCAAAGCGTCCAGCTTGGTAGGGCCATGCTCCGACCTGCTCATCGTCTTGGCTGGCTGCAGATGGAGTGATGCTACAGAAGAAAACTGCTGCCCCTGGGAAGGGTGATTGAAAAGTGAAAGACTTAGTTAGAAGCATTTAAAGCACAAAGTGGTAGAAAGACACCTCAGTATTGTGCTTGGGAGTTTCTCCCTAGCCCGGACCTGGTGGGAACCACGGGGATAGCTTGGGAACTGTTGGGTGGAAGGAGAGAGGCCAAGGGAAAAACGTCTGCCCAAAGAGTCCTCCCAGTGCAAAGCTTGAGAGGGGAAGAAGGAGAGCGAGAGAAACAAAGCTAGCATTAATTGCCTTTGGCACCAGAAAGCCATGCTGGCGACGATAATCACAGTATTAAGAAAAAAAGGTGTTTTTACGAACTGTTCCAAGGACACTGTCTGTCAGGATTCAAGGAAAGTGGAGCAAAGTGTAGTAAGAGGAAAACAAATTGCCTAAAACAACCAGCCTGGAAATAAAGGCTGCCTTTTGTATTCTGCCCCTTTTCCTCTCAGGAACTCGTTAGCTTTTCCTTCAAGCATGGATAGGTGCTGTTGTGGGGATAGTAGTGCTTTCGAAGAAGAGAATGAATCTCAGCGGGAAACTCCATTTAAAGAACTTGTTTCAAATAGGCTGAGGTGCCCTTCCAAATGCCCTGCTACTGTCATTCATCACACCAATTCACACCGTCTCATTGACGTATTGATTTTTTGACTGAATATTGGGATGCCGAACTGATCGTGAGCATGTTTATTTATTACCGGCAGGTAGGCATCCTCTAGTAGCCACACACAGTTGCTGGTCTATTTTCTCACCAGAGCTCAACATTTTTAAAGCTGTTTAGATGCTTAAGGTTAATTTAAACACTAGCCACAATAGCTGTAGCAGAGCTTAAGCACGGTCAGGGGTTCTAGCAATGTGTCTGCAGTCCCCAAACTGAGCCTGACTGGCCAGACCCTGCCAAGAACATTCCCAAAGATACGGCTGGTTGTACCACCACGTGCAGCAAAACGGCCAGGGGTTCCGGACCAAATCTGGACAGAAGAGCTGTGAGGCCACACAATAAAGTTTGTCCCCACTGCATTTTTCAGCGTGTTTTGACCGCGTTTCAAAATGAACGGGGAAAATCTAGGCAGCAAGCAGCGAACGAGCCTCCAGAAGCACTGGGAGCACTGGGAGAGCCAGTGAGAGTCCCAACTCATATGTCCAGCAACGGGGCTCACATGTTTTGACCAAGCCAAGGTGCCCTGGACTTGGGAGCCATCTGCAGAGGTGAGCAGATGGTTTTTACGGTTGCTGCTTCCCCAGAGGAGCCTTTGCAGAGCACATTAGCAAAAGCCTCTAATTTTATTGGCACTACTCAAGGAAGATGCCAGGGCAAGGAAAAAGTGGAAAAAAAAAAAGAAAAAAAAAAAGGCTTAGGTATTTGGAACAGTGCTGCATGCATTTGCTGAGAGAGATTTTTAATTTGCTGCCTCCTTTCCTGAGAGCTGCACAATGAATCAAAGAACATGCTTTTTTTTTTTTTTAAAAAAAAAAAAAGAACCCTCTAGTAATGGTCTTTATTGTTTTCCAGTTCATAGCTGCCAGAGAGCCTGGAGGATTATTCTGCACAGAGCTATAAATGACGCCCTATATTAATGATTGCTTTCACTGATCTTTGGAGGAAAATTCCAGGGTGACTTGCGAAGATGAGATTTCCATTTCTACACCTCGAGTAAACAGCTTTATGTCAAAATCCTAGCAGACAGGCAGAAAAGCGTGCTCCCAAGCTTCCAGAAACCCAGACCAAGTGGATGACAATTTACGTGTGATGTGCCCTGCCAGAAAAGGGGAGAACAAAAACGATCTCCTGCGAAACCCAGACGACGAGGGCCCTGCACCATATCCTCGGGCTAGGCAGCACCCTCAGGCGTGAGGGAGGACCACAGCTTTTCCCGGGGCCACAAACGCTGCCGTTTCCCAACCGAAACAGCTGTGCCATACCAAATATCAAAGGGAGGCTGGTTTGAAAGCTGAAGATAATACAGATTTACGTCCAATTCGCATAAGGTAGGTATAGGTACTGTATATACTAGGTATAGGCACTGCTTCCTCTGCGTTTCCGAAGAGGCAGAGCAAGTCACACCGGTTACTTCCCTGGTACACATACGGTGCCCCACAGATAGCAGGGCCATGTATATTTAATAGGCACCCAGACACACATGCACAGCCTAGAGGAATGCACGCAGGGCTGCAGACGCAGACGCTTGCAGCCTGGACGCTGGCTTGTGTTGGTTTTGCCTTTTGAAGTCCAGGACAGCCCCATCTCCCTTCCGCTACTCCTGTTGGAGTTTGTAAGGGTTTGTTGTCCGGTTGATGGGCACACACAAACCCCTGATCCCCCATCGTGCGTCAAGAGGGAGGGTAACGCCGCAAGCAGCACAAACCTGTTTGCTGAGGTGCCGGGAGTTATATTCACCATGAATTTTGTCCTTTATTAGGCCTCCTGTAATCACTCTATTATTCATGAATCCAGACTCATTTCCTCAAACTGCAGGGGAAGCCAAGAGCTAATCGGGATGAATAATTTTTGGCCTGGCACCCTTCACCCGCCAGCACCCCATGGGGATGCACGCGGTGCCAGGGAAGCCAGGATTTCCATTCCAGGGCTGTTACGAGCACTAGGAAAATGAGCAATATCCAGGCAAATCAAGACCAGCTGCGAAAGTCACTGGGGCCGTTGGGGAAAAACTTGACCAGCCCGGAGGGTTTCCCTTCTCCTAGCATGTTGATAGCTACAGGAAACAGACACTTTTTAAAGTTTTCACAACTGGGATTCAGGAGAACTCGTCGGCCTTATTAAATATAATATTTCACTCCGCGAGCCCTTATTTATTTATTTCTCTTGGCCCTGCCATGACCACAAAGCTGCCTGGAAGTGAGGAAACACGGCCTCACTGAGTTTCAGGCTGAAGCAACGCTCTGGGTCTGCAAGCCAAAGAAGAACAGAAGCCAAGTTGAAAGTATGGATGCATATATATGTATATATTTGCAATTATTCTTCGTGTCAAGGGTTTGGGAATTCGTTTTGTTGCTTTCATTGTGCTTGTAGAGCCTCTTTCCAAATCTGATACTTAAACATATTTAGTTACTATATCCAGCAACCATAATGGCATTTTGATTTGCGATGTGACAGGCTATTCCACAAAAAGGACTCCAGCCAGGCCCTGGTAAAGGAGAAACAAGGCTGGGAAATGCGGTACGTGGAAGGCTTGTTTGTGTGGTTTGTAGCTGTTTATTTAATAAAGGTCTTTGCATAAGCTGGATTCCATGTATTGATGCGATCAAAACAGATGCTGCTCAGGAAACGCATCCAGGCGCTGGTGGATTTTTCCCACTCTCTCCGCGCTGTTTGCCTCAGCTATGTGCTCAGATCACAAGTGGGTTCGTCCTGTTCCTCCATGCGGATACTAAAAGACCATAAATGCCTCAGAGGAAATGAAAGTGCCCGACTTTGGAGCTGGCTGTGCACACCAGCCATTTGCACCGATTTGCATAGGATTTGCATTTCATCGCTAATCACTGCACAAATGTGCGGAAAATACCGTTTTAATCAGCTGACTGTGGGCAAACAAAGTAATCTCTCTCGCAGTTTGGAGCCGGCGATCTCCTGTCACAGCATCAGAAGTGATGTAGATCGCCGCTCAGATGGCCTGGGCTTTTCCCAGGCAAGCCAAGCTGATAGCCCATGGCCATCAGGATACCTTGCACTGTCTCCTCTGGTTCCCTCTCCCTGCCAGTGATAATTTCTTCTAGGAAAGCAGTGTGATGCTCTGTGCTGCCCCATGCAGTTGTCACTGTCAAGTATATACCAGCATCCCAGTGCTCACGCCTGCAAGCGGAGGCTGGAGGCACCAAGGCACAGGACCCTGACAAAACCGATGGACTTGCTCTTAGCAACCCGCTCCATCACTGGACAGACAGATATCTCCAGGGGACACCATTCAGGCTATTGGGAAGCCAAACATTGCGAAGAAACCTGTTTTCCCACCCGAGGATGGGCAGGTCACCAGCAGTGGGCTCTGCAGGAGCACCACAAGCTTCTCCTCCCGACCCGTTGGTTTTTCCCGTCTTTGCTTTGCACTTCAGCTCTTTCTAAAATGTGCACCTGACTTTCAAAAGGTGCTGTATGAAAATCTGGGCAGCTCACAAAGTGCTGTCCCCTTGGACAGGCATGGAAAAGGGAACCACGGCCGCAGAGAGCTACTCAAGGGGGATAAAGGTGGGTGCCTGTCACTAAATGAGCAGTGAATTGCAGTGATTTCAGGGGGGTAAACTGGGCCTGTCTGTCGGACTGCAGAGGCCACCAGAGTGACAGAGGTGCCCCTTACAAAGCCACCTATTTTTTGGATAGGTATTTTTAAAGTTTTCTTACCTGAAAGAAATAATCTAGCAGTGATTTATACTTCTTTTCCCATTGCTTGGCACTGCAGAAAAAAAAATCTCCTTTCTGCTACGGCAGTGGGAGGTGGGGCAAAGTCAGGAAACATGGCTTTTGCTGATGCCGGGTGATCTCAGCCACGCAGCACGGGCTGCAGCATGGCTCTGCCCCCGCAACCTCAGAGGAGATGATGCTCCAGGTCCTGGTTGACCTAGGGGACCGCAGGTTGTCCCAGGGGAGATCGCAGTCTGCTTGCTGGGAGCGTGAGGCTTACGGGATCCAAAGCAATGCACACTCCTTTGCCTGCCCTGCCTTCCTCCCTTTTCTCTCCCCGGGAAGTGCATGATTGCTTGGACGTTTTTAGCAACATCCAAAAATGCATTTTGGCATAGCGCGCTTATTAGACATTAGAAAGTTATGGCCTGCCAGCAGGCTTTCTGCCGCTAACCACGTGCAAACGCCACATGCAGCTTTTTCTGCAGCAGGGTCATGCCTGACGTTTCGCTCCCACGTGAGTTTTCGGTTGTCTAACACAGAGCTGAGCTACTCCAGCCTCCACATAATTCACTTGAGACATCAGTCAGCCACGGGCAAACCAAGTCAATCAGCCGAATCACAGACTGAGCCTCCTTCATGCCAGCGCGCGCAGAATGGCTGGTTTTCCTTCCCGATCCTCTCAAAAACAGGCAAACGTGTTCAAGTCACCTTCTAAAGGTTTGCCGATGGGTCAAGACAGAAGGTGGGAGGTTCTGACCGAAAGAGGAAACTTCTGGGCAAGGCCGGTGTGTCTGGGTTTCCTGAGGATCCTGAGGACAGAAGCGGACGTTCGTGAGCCTGGGGCTGAGATATTCAGCAGAGAAATCCCAGCTCTGCTCGTGACCCACTGTATGAGGTCTCAGGAGAACAAGCCAGGCCAACATTTTAGCGCAGCCGTTGGAGGAGGATACTGAAGTCACCCAGTCAAGCTGGCCCAGTGCCCAGTGGCCAGTATCACCCCAGTGGGCAATGGGCCAGTTCGGCCACTCCGTAAATACAGCCTTTTTAATGAAAGTACTGAACTAGATCTGGATGTCTGGCCTTAACAAACCCAGATTAACCAAGGACAGACTCCACTCTACTGCTATTTTTAGCTTCCAAAACCAGCCTGACCATGAGGCGCCCTACACCCTCTGCCTGCGAACCCTTCTAAGTTGTTTCCACTCAGAAACTGATTCGACATAAGCGTTCCCATAGCGGTTACTCATCTCCAACATCCCTGATCTTCCACCTCTTTCCATGTCATGCCCGCTCCAGACTGTATTTTGATCCACGCGAACGAGTGGTTGTCTCCAGGCGTTGGTGGATCGGTTCCCCAGGAGCTGCCTTGGAGCAACCAGCCTGCCAGGCTCAGTGGGATGCTTCCCAGCAAAACCACCTGAACACGCACATGGCACCTCCTCTGAGCCTCAGGTGCTTTGCTAAATCTAACAAACTGATACACGCACTCCCTCTCAGGTTCATTTTGCCACTGACAAAACACATCTCTGGAAGCAGCAGCTGTTTGGGATCATGCACCGAAACCACCCGGCAGCTTTAGGGAAGGGAGAGCCGACGGAGCCAAACTGGCCATGAGGCAGAAATGGCTTAGCCACCTTGGATGTGATTGAGCAGCCTTGCTAAGTGCCATCTGAAATATCCCAGCCAGCTGGCAGCACAGGGGGGAAGGCTTGCACATCAGGACACGCAGATCTGCTTGGAGCAGGCTGGAAAAGTGATGTCCTGCTGGGTTGAGGCCAAACAGATACAGCCCCAGCTGCCTTTCTCTCAACACCTCCATGACCGACTGCCGGCGCTGCGGGCAGAAATGCCACGTGCCTCTTCCCAGATAGGTGAGGCTCTGCACAGGCAGGAACCCGCTGATACGGAGGTGTGAAACCCAGCACCGAGCTCGTGCTTAAAACCTGAGGTCCTGCAGGACTCCTTATCTCCTCCATGAAATGCAGCCAGACAAAGCTCTGAAAAAAACCTCACGTGTTTTTTTCCCCTCACCTCGAGATTCTCAGAGGAAGACGGCGTCTTTAAAAGTGTAGGCAATTATCAGTGGTCTGGCTCTATTGTTTCCCAAATCTCAGACCACCAGAAGAGGACAATTAAGTTTGGATCTGGAAGTCAAAATCCACTTGAAAAAAACATACTCAACCCAACCCTGAAGTCCTTCAATGTGAGCTACAAGTCCTGCTGGACTGGGAGCTGCTTCTAACTACCACATTTTATAACTTGAAGGAGAAACTTTTTTCCACTGCAGTTCAGTGGGGATTTCTTTTTTTCTTCTTCTTCTTTTTTTTTGTCAGAAGGTATAAGATGAAAATTTATTAAAAGTAAACATTTCCTAGAACACAGATGGTGCCCCACTGTGCAGATGTGGGCGTTAAGCCTTATCTGCATCGCAGTTTCCAGGAAGGTGCCTGTGTCAACTCCCCGGTCATCAGTAACACAACAGCTCACACCTCACCCATGGACACATCTGGTCTTGCCTTCCTGAGGACTGTGGTCACAAGCACCGGTGGGGAGGACGGCTGCATGCAGAGAAGCTCAGCTCCAGCTCCGGCTCAGCCGGGCAGCGGTAGCATTGCCTGTTGCCAACTCTGGGGAGGTTCGGTAGCGCAAGTGAGAATGCCTCCGCTGATGCTCGAGGCTGGACTGGCTCTGTTACCTCTCCCATCCTTGAAACCTCCTTGCCCAGGAGGAACAAGATGCTGAAGGAGGGGAGATCACCACAGAAACACTTCTCAAATATGCTCTTTGTGATCCAAAACGTGTTGTTTCCATTTTTATTAGAAATAACACATTGCTCTACATCTTAGGATCCATTTAGTGTACCTTATGCTATTGATTAAATGCCAATTCATTTACAATCTTACTTTCTACGTTCATAACATAAGGGCCACAGTGCCCCTACAAACACCCTCATCAGATCCTTGGCGAAGTGGCTGAAGTTCTCACTTGTTGTATGAAAGCAACCTCACCCTCCTAAATCAAGACATCCTTAGCTCCCCATTTAAACACACACCAGTCCAACAGACCCGCAGTCCATAAGAGCGGTTGGGACTTCTGTCCCGAATAACACAACTCAGATGCCTTTCCCCATGTCCAAGGCAAACCATGGGGCTCCCATCACGCTTTCCAGGCAGACGGGCCCCAACTCCATCCCGCTTCCATCACGCCAGCTCACTGCAGATGGACTCAGCAATCCCATCCGACAGACTTCGGGAAATGAACGCCGTGGTATGACCAACCCTCTAAAAATACTGCTGTTTAACAAAGGGGGAGAGCCTGGGTGGGAAAGCGCCAGCATTTCTGCTCTGGCACATTTTAGTCTGGCCCTGCTTGGTTTTCAGCCCGCTCAGCATTACAAAACAGCAATCTCACATTGCACAATGAAATAGAAACCTCTCCTTCCTGCATGGGGTCATCTGTCGTAGGGAGAACGTGTGTGAGATGGATCCCCTTCATCCTTCCTGTCTCCAAGGAACCTGCAAAAAGACTTTGCAAACCCCTTTTTCTTCCCCGAGTCCCCATTCCTGTCTGCTCTCTGCTTACAACCCGGCTTTTACGTGGGAGGACAGAGAATGGTACGCGGGAGGTTTGGGGAAACCAGGCAGTAATCTCTGTGCCTCTGGGGAAGCAGTGGGAAACCTGCTGCTGGTGGCGCCTGCGGCAGTGCTTCCTCCCTTTCCCCTCACTCCCAAGTCCTTCCTCATACCCTCTCCCCATGGAAGGCACCCGTGCCGTTTGGCTCTCCGTTTAATCTCAGAAGCAGCCAAGCGAGGCTGCAGTCCCTCGCGGGCTGCACCCTCCCTCCGGCGGGGGCTGTGGGCAGCGTGCAGCCCCTGTGGGTGTCTCAGACCTCCGCAGACCTGGGCATTTTCACCCCCTGAGCATGCGGGATCAGTCGCCTTACAGACCCCCCCCCCACCCCCTTGATGAAGACACCTGTTTGTCATCCCATTCTGATCCCTGCAATCCATGCAGGGAGCAGTGCCGCTCACCGGGCATCATCCAACAAAAAGCCCCCAGGGGCAGGNGAGTCAGCAGGGAGAGCTGCCTCCTTGGCTCATCCCTGAGTTGTGATCCGCCAAGAGAAAGCCAGGCCGGTCACAGAGGGCTCCTGGCAGCGTGCCCAGGTGCTCCTCTCGCCTAAGTGTGTTTCCTCGGAGTGCCTGCCTGCTGGAAACAGTATTAAGGGAGACCATTGCTGCCCCTTCCCTCTCTCAAGGAGACAGGTGCTTCTCAGGTTTGCCCCAGAAAGGATTACGAGTGGCAATTAACACCTGGCCCGTTTCCCAGGGTCATCTTTTTCCTCTTGGGAAGAAAGGGAAAGGGAGATGTGGGGTTGCGCTGGCCCCGCCAGCCGACCCGGGGCCATTCCTGGAGCCCAGCATCGGGCAGAGACATGCTCCAGTCCAGGCTGGTGGAGCAGAGAGCAGTGCTCGCTCCCAGCCTTCATCTCCCACTAGGCTGCTGGATCAGGATGTGCCCTGGAACGGGCACTGGGAGATGCGGTTGCCCCCACCCTCTGCCCCAGCTCTTCCCCAAGCCATGGTCTTGGTTTTGGGGAATGTCCAACATCACCGGGGCAGAGGAAACACCTGCCTGGCAGCAGCTCTTCAGGCAAGGACACCAAGGGAAGCAGTGGGAGTTGTTTCTGCAGTAATAAGGAAGGTGGACAGTGCGCAGGGACAGGCAGAGGACTGCCCTCTGGAAGACAAAAGGGTCTGCAACTGCTTTTCTCCAAGCCCGCCCTGAATGCTGCATCCACGGCACGATATCTTCAGAAAGATGAAGGTGACCTTGAGAGGCATGGGAGGATGTTAAAAAAACTCAGGAGGGACCGGTCATGGAAAAGGACAGTTTTCCTGAGAAAAACTCAGGGTATGAAAGCGAAAACAGCCTGTCTGCTGGGCAGGGCAGTCAGTAGCACCGGCGGCACAGAGGCAGGTCAGGCTGGCTGTCAGGGAAAATCCACGGCAGTGTATCACAGAATCACAGGATGGTGGGGTTGGAAGGGACCTCTGGAGACCATCTAGTCCAATTCCCTGCCAGAGCGGGTCACCTGGAGCAGGTTACACAGGAACGTGTCCAGGGTCTCCGGAGTTGGAGACTCCACAACCTCTCTGGGCAGCCTCTTCCAGTGCTCTGCCACCCTCAAAGTAAAGAAGTTCCCCCTCGTGTTGAGATGGAGCTTCCTATGTTAACGTTTGTGCCTGTCACCTCTTGTCCTGTCACTGGGCACCCCTGAAAAAAACCTGGCCCCATCCTCCTGACACCCACCCTTTAAGTATTTATAAGTGTTGAAAAGATCCCCCCCTCATTCATCATTTTTCCGGACTAAAAAGACCCAAATCCCTCAGCCTTTCTTCATACAAGAGGTGTTCCAGTCCCCATACCATGTGTGGGCTAATCAGCGTAGGCTGTAGGCACGCCGCCGTGCTGCCGGACCACGCTCCAGCCTCTGCCGCGCTGGGGGGAAACACCGGGAGGTGCTTTTTGCCGGATCTCTCAGCTTTCCTCCCTGCTTTCCCCCCATTCCTCCATCCCTTTTTTTTGGCGGTGAGGGAAACCTCTTGTCGGCCGGCATCATCCGTCGGCTGCCCCGCGCGCGAAATGAGGGCAGAGGGGGGTCTGCAGCGCTGCACAGCGAAACCTGGGGGGGGAAAACGCGCCGGACGCAGCCCAGCCCCGAGGAGGGGATTATAACGTGCCTGTTGCGCGTGGGACTTGACGTCCAACATAGTTAATGCCTCCTTAATCACTCATAAGCCACTCTCGTCTGGAAGAGTAATAATAATGATAAAAAAAACCCCCTCTTTGCTTTCTGTTTTCCTGTTTGTAAATCCCAAGGCCTTCAACAAAACACTGTCACTGCTGAGTGAACTTAACCGTTAACCTACAAAGAGCCACTGATGATTACGCCTCTGAAAATAGATTTTATCCATTCCCTCCACTCCCCTTTAGTGATCTAGACACAAATGCTTAGTGATTGTTACTTGGCAACCACGGTAAAAATGTACTGAGCCACAAGTGGCTACAAAGGATGAAATCACTGTCATGAAATTTCCAAAATAAGTACTGTAACGCCAGAACTCTTATTCCTGAGAGGAACAAATACATCTTTTCCTTCCTTATATCTTTTTTCTTCTTTTTTTTTTTTTAAAAAAAAAGGATTTATTCTTTATTAGGAAAGTACAGTTTTCCTTCTTGCTTTTTTGTGAAGCTTCTTTTGGACTTGATTCAGCTTATTTTGCTGCAGGAACACACACATTTCTACACGTATGTGGGCACAGAGTGTTTGGGAACGCACACACACCCTCTCCTGAAGTCTGGTCAGAAACGCACAGTTGCAGAAGGGTCCAGGTCAGCAGGGACCTCTGGGGGTCTTTGGTCAAAACAAGGCTGACACCAAAGCTAGAGCAGGGCGCTCATGTACCACAGAATCATATCATCACAGCATGGTTATAACTGGAAGGGACCTTAAAGATCACCTCGTTCCAACCCCCCTGCCCTGGGCAGGGAGACCTCCCACCAGACCAGGCTGCTCCAAGCCCCATCCAGCCTGGCCTTGAACCCCTCCAGGGATGGGGCATCCACAGCTTCTCTGGGCAACCTGGGACAGGGTCTCACCACCCTCACAGGAAAGAATTTCTTACTCATATCTAATGTAAATCTCCCCTCTTTCAGTTTAAAACCGTTACCCCTCACCCTATTGCTCCACTCCCTGATCCAGAGTCCCTCCCCATCTTTCCTGTAGCTCCTTTAGGTACTGAAAGGGGCTCTAAGGTCTCCCCGGAGCCTTTCCTTCTCCAGGCCAGACAACCCCAGCTCTCCTCAGTCTGCCTGATATATGTCTCTGTGTAGATGAGCGCTTGTGCATACACACCATCTGGGAGACTTTCCAGGCTCTCAGGAGCAAACCCAGAGCACAAAATAAAAGGTTAATCCATCTGAGACTGCTTTAAACTAGATATCACTAGCGCAATGAAAAACTGGGATAGATACCAGTTATTGATTAACCAAGTGCCTGAATGTACCATTGTCAAACGTCCAACTCACATCTCCATAAATCCATTCTTCTCCTATGGTTCAGCTCCTGTATTCAATGCTATGTAGCCCCAGGGACTACCAAAAAAAAAAGGATGCAACTTGTAGGAGATACTTTTCCAGATAACGAACATCTGAGCCTTTATCTTTGATAAAATATTTCACAGTGAGAAAATGTTTGTGTCGTAGCTCTCATATGGAAAACTCTGCCTTTGTATCTGATTGAAAGCCGTCCTTGGTAGTCTTTGATTAAAAAATGTTTCTCTGTTGGTCTCTCAATAAAGAGGGGAAGAAATGAATTTTTTCATGTTTTGCTCAAGAGCCTGGTCAGCTTCTGGACAGACTGAACTGCACGCAATCAGAGAGATCTAAACCCAACCCAACCAAGCTTCATTTTTCAAACAGGAGTCTCTTGAAGTTGTCTAACTTCTCACCAGGGAAATATTTAATTCCAGAGATTAAACAGTCTGTCTGGAGATTCAGAGGCAAAATGTAATGCTGATTAGCATTTGTCTCAGAGCTTGATTATTCACACTGTTCCCCTTTTAGGGAAATACTTCTTTCAAGCTCGCACATAAATTTGTGCCCACAGATCTGCTTTCTCCTCTGATCAATACCCATTAGTTGCATCTTTTCCTAGATCTGAGTAGCAAGGGCATCTGTTCCTCCCCAGCTCCGTGCTAGGTGGGGCCAGCAATCTCAAATCAGATTCACCCCACTTTTCACCCCAGCCTAGCACCAAAGCCCTGCATGTTGCCCTGGTGCTCCAGGTGAGGAGCACAAGGAGGTGCTTGTCCGTCTCCTCACCTTCCTTGGCGGTGTTTAAAAGATGCGTGGATGAGGGACATGGTTTAGTGGTGGTTTTGGCGATGTTGTGTTAATGGTTGGGTTTAATGACCTTAAAGGTCTCTTCCAAGCAGAACGATTCTATGTTTCTATGAAAACTCGTGCTGTGAGCCCCACACTGGTCCAGCGTGGCTACCCATTGTGGATGCTCCCCATGCAAAGGCAGCAGTGCTTGTTCAGCCCGTTGCAGTCGGTGCTCCCCAGCCAAACCAGCCACCATCCCAGGCTCCTCCACGGATGATACCGGTCCCCTCTGAGTCCCACCTCAGTTGTGTGGCCTGAGCAAGGAAACCCGTGAGCCCTAGATGGACCCTGGTCTCTTGCTGACATCCCTGATCCACTCTCAAGTGCTGCTTTCCTGTTTTCCTGTCTGACTGTGACACAAGCACAAGTCTGGAAAAGACATCTGCATCTCCCCAGCCTTCCCTCTGCAGGGGTTTGGGACCAGCACCCACAAATCTCTGAGAGGCCCTTGCGGACAGTGAACTGGTGGAGAAAGCAGCTTAACCATGTGAAATGAGACGATGCCAAATAAACATGTTCTTCCCTCTTCTCTGGATTCACCTTCCCCACCAACCTACCCGCCTTTACGCCTGGCAAGGGGGTTTGGGATCCTGGGACAGGCAGGCTGTGGGATAGGGCTGCTCTGACAGACACAGCGCCGGCATCTGCCAAAATCCCACCTTGCTGGGATTTTGTCCTAGGCAAAGCTGGGGAGGAGGGTCCCCAGGTCCCTGCGGTTATTTCATGCCTCCTCCCCAAAGCCTTTGAAAAGCGACTGCCAGAAATCCCGTGGGCATAAGGAATAGCTCTGGGACTCCCTAGCTCAGAGGGAGATGCTTTCATCTGTAAAGTAGGATGAAACATCTCTGCAAAGGTAAGAGATACACACAAAGAGGGCAAGTTTTCAGCTAAACTGCCCAGGTTAATGACACAAAACTAGCCTTAGGAAACAAAAAAACCCCATACTACTAAACCACACACGGAATTTTGCATCTGTTTCCTGAAGCCTGTGTTCAGCTGGGCCCTAAATTCCCCAGGAAATATTTCTGTTTCCTACTAGCACTTTAGAAATGGGTTTGGGCTGTGGCTTTTTAATCGGTGAGAACTGCCGAGCTATATCAAATTTCCCATACTTAAAAGCTGATTTTTCACAAGTGCACTTTTAAAAGGTTTTTTTTTTTGTTTTTTTTTTTTTTTCCAAAAAATCCCCTGGCCTGCGGAATTGCATCTACTTTCTAAATACACAGTGCAGACATGGGTGACTAATAGGTATTTAAGCTAGCTATTATTTTCTTCTGCAAATAGTGGCAAACCACAAATGCTAATCATATGGGATTTCATTATCTCCCGTGCCGAAGACTTAGCACTTCAGATAGCTGATGCGCAGGGAGAAACTAAACCTCTGCCTCTCAAAAATGAGCTGTTCTGAAGAATGATGACCCAAACTCTCCTCAGCGGCTCTTCTGCGGGCTCAACTTGTTAGCATCGACTCGCTGGCAAACTCCCGGCATGCGTGGTTTGTGGGTATTTAATGCCTTGATTGCAAAAAAGGTGCCCAGCGGCAGGGCAGTGTGACCGTACGGAGACACGACATCGTCCCTGACCGCATGGCCTTCTCAAATGCTGTCTTGCCTCAAGCAAGCCCCCTTATAATCTCACACCATATTCTCGGTGGCTCGGCAGTAGCTGCATCGCATCGAGAAGACATGCACCACCGAGAGCTACACGTGCGCAGAAGCGGTGCCTTTGGGCAGGAAGGCAAAGATTGTCCCTATAACCTTAACTCTGCACAGTCGCGTGTGATTGTACATCACAAGCTCGGTGTTCACACACGACATCTCCAGCAGCCAAACGGCATGGTACCTCCTGTGTACATCACATCGTTCTGACCACACAGGAACAGGGCCACCACATACACCTGAGTGCTCCGGAGAGAGCGCCTGCGAAACACTCATTTTAAACCATTTCTGGGACAAGCTGCCATCACTGGGAGCGTTCTGAGCTCAGCAGCACTTTCAAGACTCAGCCACAAGTAAAACCCATTTCCTGGCTGACAATCTTGGCACAAAAGCCGGGCCCTGCCTGCCCCTGCTCTGCACTCCAAGGCAGAGAAAGAGCAGGAGAAAGGAGATATTCCTTCCATCTTACAGGCAGCAAAAGGAGCCGTTTCTGCAAGATTTTAGAAGGTTGTGTTTTGGTTTGGTTTTCTTTCCCCCCACACCCGGAATAAAAAGAGGTTTCCCATTTTAATCCCCCAAAAGCTGACGACCTCTCTGTCCCGAGGTCAGCACAATTCCCCACCTGCCAACAAGTGACAGATTAAAGCAGCCACCTTCACTGCCGTTCTCCAGCCTGGGAGTTTTCTGAATCGAAATGAGTCAGGCTATTTGCCAATTGACTTTTAAATAAGACGGGGTTTTCAGTGGGTCAGAGGGACAGCTGGGGAAATGGGAGCCCCCCTCTGCTTGCCTCCCACCGTCAGCTGGCACTGGGGCACGTCACACCAGGGCCAGAGGGACAGCAGGAGGGACGCAGCAATGGGGTGACCGAGTGTTGGCAGGAGCCCTGTGTCCACCTTCTCCTTCCACCTCTCCATCCCACTCCCATTTGGCTCAGCCCTGCCCTCCTTTCTGTCTGCCCCAGCTTCCAGATCTCTTAAGGACCAAAATCCCAGCATCCCAGCAAGCCACCAGGGCAAACAGCAGCCATCGTCAGGAGGGGACGTCTGCTCAGCTTGGACAAGTGAGGATCAAATCCCCCCACGACACAGTAGCCTGGCCAAACACCTTTGTGCAGATGCCTTTCTCCATTGCCCTGCTCCTCCCTCCCTGCGTTCCCTCTCTCCCTCCACTGAAGACAGGATCAGTCCAGGCAGGGAGCTTAATAACCTGTTCCCAGCCAACAATAAGCAAAGTAGACCTTAAATAACTATTAGGTAGTAGTAAACTGGGCGGTAGTGGCCGGGTGGAGAAGCACAGTGAGGCCGGTGTGCGGCAGGGTTTGAAATCCTGCCAGCTGCCAGAAGTCTTTTTTATATTTTAACATGGGTTATGATTCCCTCCTCTCTTAAAAGAGCCCAGGGGCAGCCCAGCAGTCCACCAGGCTCTGGCCAAGGTTAGTTCAGCCATTTATCTTCATGTCTGGGACAACTTCCTACGACAGGTGATGAGGTGCCCCAACCTCCACAGGTATCCCGGGACACGCGTGGACACCAGACGAAAGGATGTGTCACCTCAGTGGCTTTAAAAGTGCTCAGAGATAAAGAAAGAGGTAAAGGCAGGAGGTGTCAGGAAGGCAGCAGCTGTTGGAGGAGCCAAGGGACGGATTAGTTTGCATAATTCATTCCCAGACTTCAAGGGGAGGCTCAGGAGCCAAGGTCTCCTCTTGCTGAAGTAGCTCTCCTCCGTCAACGTGCAGTGGAGATGTGATCAATCACGGCCTCTGCAGCTCCCTGGTGACATTTCTAAGTGCTCCACTGAGCGGAGATGAATGAGAGACGGTGGCAGTGTAACTGTGGGGTGTCCAGGTCTCTCTCCTGGGCTCCCGCAACCACCGGGCTCCATCCTCAATCTCCTCTCAGCCACATTTCCTGAGACAGATGGGATCAAGGAGATAACGCTTGTACATCGCGGCACCAGTCCTGATAACAAGCTATTAACAAGAGGGCTTTTCAGACTGTATTACTTTTAATAGGAGACTGACAACTGCAGCGTAAATAACGTAAAGCAGATAAACCCCAAGCATTTGTCTGTAGGAAGTGCTGCTCACAGCCATGGGGCAGTGTTCGGACTGTGAGCCACAGGCTGGAAAACTCAGCCTTGTGGTCTGATCCGGCACACACCACCTGTGCCTCAGTTTCCCCTACCTCTATGACAGCATGATACCAGTTGTGAGGCACCTGGGGCCCTCTGAGCTAGAAGTGCTGCTCTAGAGGTTGCTGCAAGTTGCTGGGCTATTGCGGTTTTACACCGATGGCTTCCTCGGGTTAAGTATGAGACGCGGACAGCAGCACCACCAGTTGGGATTTGGCCTTCGGAACCTAAACATGCTCTGGATTTCTTGTGTGACTCCTTCAGCCCTGCTGGTATTAGCTGCCCCACTGGAAACAAGGAGAAATCCTTTGCCAGGCTCGTCCTTGTGCACAGTGCACTCCCCGGGGCTCCAGCTGCTCTTCGCTCTCTCCTTGTCCAACCATCTCGGTCTCAAGAGGAAAGCCCTGAGCTGTGATGCATTCCCTCTCAGCTCTCTCTGCAGCTCCTGCAGCCAAGGGACGGGAGAGCTGCCTGTGCCCTTTGCTCCCACCCGCGGCAAGGACCGCTCCATCCCCCACGCGCTTGCTCCTGGCGTCACAGCCCCTGCCCAGAGGGAAGCTTCCCCTCCTGGGGCTGTGCTCACCAATGCCAGGCACAGCTCCCAGCCCCAGCTATTTTTTACTGGCTTGCTATTTTTACTGGGCAACGCTCCTGCAGACCACAGGGCCTTCCATTCTCCCTCTGCCCAAGGAGACATCAATCCGCTGGGCAGCTGTTTCTACATCTGGGAAGGAAGAAGGAAGGAGCTCGTGGGCTGACGCAGCTCTGGGACCGCACGGTTTTAAGGCAGTGCCCGCCGTTTTCTGCTACGTCCGTCCCTCAGCAGCTCAGAGGGGGGGGGCTTTACTTCTCACCAGCATTACCCGGGCCACAAACCTCCCACATGAGGTGCAGAAGCACCCAAGGAGCACCCAAGGGGCCATTTGGCACTGGGGATGCCATGTCTGCATCCAGCTGTGGATCCCACCTCGCCACCCACGCTCACAAGGAGCACCGACTCGCTCCAGCCGATGCAGAAGACACCCCCCAGCAATTTAGGTGCCAGTGAAACCCTAAAAGCTAGGCTGGTCCAGAGGGCCAGAACGGCAGGGGCGAGCGAGAAGGCAAGATGTAACCTGCCGAAAGCTCGCTCCTGAAAGAGGAAACAAGGTGTGAATTAATGGAGTCACGGAGCGAGGAGATGACGGCGCCGTTTGCGCCAAGCGCTGCCGGCAGCTTGCAAATGGAGAGCAGCAGATGTGGTGGGAACAGGCAGCGCCCGGGGAGCCGAGGGCCCCGCTGCCGCGCCGGCACCCGGCCCCAGCCCCCGGAGCTAAAAATACACCGCTCCCAGCGTGGTGCCTGGGAAAGAGCGGGATTCCCATGGCACAGCCAAAAAAGCAGGGAGCACGCCGGGCTGCTGTGCAGACCCACTGTCTTCCCTGAGAGGGAGCTGGGCTGGGAAATGAGAGGCTCTGGGAGGAAGCAGGAGGAAAATGTGCAAGTCATCAGTGATTCCCACCCTGGGGACCATCCAAAAGCATCCAAGGCAGGTCCAGCCCTGACACTGCAGCTTCAGTCAATGCCTATGGTTCGAGCGTTTGCTTGTTTCCCATTGGAAGGTCCTGCCTCCATTGCCAAACTTTTACTGCTGGGGCTGACATCCATGCAGGCTCAGCATCAGCCCTGCAGGGACCCTGCTGGGTGATTTGGCTGGAGCAACGCACCAGCCCTCCCCGCTCACGGCAGCGCTGGCACCGTGGAGCAGCCCCTGGCCCTTCCACCCATCCCTGCTGCCCACTGCCGCCGGCGCGGATGGGACATGCAGGCAGGGCGCCAGCATGTTTTCCACAGGGCCCGGGAGACGCAGCGTGCGTGAGATGGGGGCGGAGAGGGGCAGAGGGAAGTCTTGGGGGTGTCTTGGGGGAAGAGAACCCAAGGAAACTGGTAGCTCTGCCCTCAGCTCAGCTTGGGGGGGAGTGGGCGAGCAATTGCCAACCCACAAAGCCACCCATCCAAATAGACGACGTCTATTAAAGAGATGAAGGGGATGTTGCTTATCAGCGCAGGAGGTGAGACCTATAGCCTCTCCACTGGCAGAAGTACAGGTTTGAGTCCTGGGCAGCGGCATTTTTGAGGTTGCCCATCTAGCCGCCTGGGTGGGCACAAGGGCATGCACGCTGGCTGCCACTCACTTTGCTCAGAGGCAATGTTCTTGCCAATCTCTGCAATACAGGATGATGTAAGTCTATCATCCATTATTACTATTTTCATTCTTGACACAAGGAAAAATTAATTTTCTTTTAAAAAGTGATGTATGAAGAACCCAGATTTGCCTGAATAATATACGAACCTATAATCTGGCTGTTACCCTTTGTCTGAAGCATTAACATTAGCAGAAGGCAATTTAGGCTGATTGCTTTTAAGTTGTAAAGCCAATGTTCAATTAGAGCATGAAATGAAAGACTTATCACTAGTACTGCCATAGAGATTTATTCTCAAAGTATTTCTTTTCAGCCATAAAGATGCTGGTTTTGTCGAAAGTGACATGTTTAGAACGAGATGCTTTTGTCTAATATTGCTAAGAAAAATGGTTTGGAATCAAACATTTTTATATTTTGGATAATGACAGCGTTTTGTTAAAAAAATTCAATATCATGCTTTGAATTTCAGTTGCTGAGTTTGGTTTGAGGAGATTTCCGTTCCTCTGGTGGGTCCTGCTGCACCATGGACTGTTCACCTTCTCTGACACCTCTTTTCCAGGGCACTGGTAGTGGAAGCCGTGGTGATACCACAAATGTTTTAATGACCAAACAGAGCTCCCAGCAGTCTTTGGCAAGGCTGAAGCTTTGTGGGATCCACAAATGAACTTTCTGTGAATCAAGGGGTTTTCAGCCTGAAGAAGAGGAGGCTGAGGGGAGACCTTACCGCTCTCTACAGCTCCCTGAAAGGAGACTACAGTGAGAGGGAAGTCGGTCTCTTCTCCCAAGCAACTGGTGATAAGACAAGAAGAAACAACCTCAAGTTGTGCCAGGAGAGGTTTAGATGGATATTAGGAAAAAATTCTCCACTGAAAGGGTTATCAGGCACTGGAACAGGCTGCCCAGGGAAGCAGTTGAGTTGCCATCCCTGGAGGTATTTAAAAGATGTGTAGATGTGGTGCTGAGGGACATGGGTTAGTGGTGGACTTGGCAGTGTTGGGTTAACAGTTGGACTTGATGATCTTAAGGGTCTTTTCCAACCTAAATGATTATATGATTCTATTCTATAAGTCTTTAGGAAAGACTTGGGGACCAGAGCCTTCCCCTAGCAAGCAAAGAAGTAATTGCAAGTTTGTGGCTAATAAAAAAAGAAAAAAGAGATGAGTGCCAGAGCGTGGTGCCCGAGGGGTCCCCACAAGCCCAGCTGGCCTTGGCTGCAGGAGGGGGAAGGCGTGTGAGGGGGTGTCCAGGCTGGGCAGGGCGGAGCGGGGAAGCCCAGGCTCTGATTTCATACCTGCCAGCGGTGCCTCGTGAGCCCTTGCCTGCACGCAAACCCCGGGCCTCACAGGGTGCTTCGAAATGGTAATTCCCATTTTGTTTGCACCAGTGGACGGCCAAGACACCAGGCTTTCTAGTGAGATCCCAAGAGAGGCATGGCGAGGGAGGCGGGGGTGTGGATTTGCGAAGATCCAGCGACTACAGCAGGAAGGACTGTGTACGCAACGCGTGGGGTCTCACTGGGGAAATCAAAGAGAAGGCAGTGACAAACAGCCTGCTGGTACCTAACGTCGTCTCGCAGCAGCCGGTCTGCACGCTGCACGGGGCTCTTCAAGTGGCTCCTTTGTCCCAGATATTCCTGGTTTCCTGCATGCAGTGCCATTTCTTTGCTGCATGCTCCCCAGCATCCATGCGGCCCCATGCTTTCCAAAGGGAAGCAGGATGTGGTCCAGCCACCGGCTGCAGACTCGGGGCTTACACAGGACTAGGCACAGAGAGTGACTGCTGCAGAAATAACAGAGAAAAGGGCACTTTTCTGCTTGCTGCGCCATCAGTGCTCGGAAATACCTGGTGAGCAAGCCCCAAGCCACATGCAGGGGACAGCCACGGCCAGGGGGCTCGGGCCACCCAGTGCTCGTGGTGGGGGAATGGAGGAGGTGCACGTCTACGCAGCCTGCCTCTCCCTAATTTCTCCCAAATCAAAAAGACTCCAAAAAGTGGAACTTGAGGGGTGCTGGGGTTCCCGGAGCTGTGAGAGAGCAAGGCCAGGGAGAGAGGAGCCCTTCCCATGGCCGTCTCCCTTCGGCGACAGCCACGATCTGCTTGGTCCCAGGGAAGCTCGCCAGTACTTCTTGTTCCTATTCGGCACTATTAATTTGGCTAAGCGGTGAGAGCTGGCAACTCTTCTGCAGAGTCCTGCACTGAATAATAAACCCTGAAGTCGAGACACAAAGTAGGGCCAGGACGGAGGGGCCAGCAAGCTCTGCGAGCCGCTCCTCTCAGCCTGGCGCTGCCCGCCGTGCCTGGGGGTCTGGCACCACCATGCCTTTCCAAACGCATCGCTCTATCCCAGCTTCTTCCCTGTTTACACACTGCGATCAGACGCCCACGTGCCTGCTCTCAGCCTTAGAAGCACCCTACAGACCAGAGTTTAACTTCCCGAGGTTGCAGCTCACATCTTTCCCTGATCCTCTTGCAAGATTCATGTAAGCAATACGCAGGGAAGAAATAACACAGGCAGCAGCTCCACGTCGGCGTCAAATGGCCAAGTCCGTCACGCTAAACAGAGAGGCACTGATTTCTGCAAGGCAAAGGTCTAGACCTGAATTGCCAGCAGGACTTTTTTCTTTTTGGTAGAAACGTTATCCAGCCACGCTTTCATGTGCTCAGGTTGGCAGTTGTTTATTTAACGGTACGATATGGTTAGTTAGAGCAAGACAGCTAGGGTATCCGCAATTAATCCGAGCCTGGAAGAGACTGAAAATGAGCAACACAGTCTGCTTGGGTCTTAGGGTGCTGAAATGGAAATCCCAGGGAAAAGATTAAAGGAGAAAAAGGACGTAATATCTCCAAGGGAAGTTTATTCCCACATAAGAAATCACTGGCTTCATTTATACAAAGCTGTTTCTCAAGGCTGCAGCGATTATCACCTTGCTGATATATTTTCCAGCCACACTTTGCAGAGGTCTGGATGGATCAGAATTACACCTTGGTTCTGGGCTGCCTCTGGCAAAAGTTTATACAGCGTCAAGAAATGGAAAAAAAAAAAAAAAAGTACTAGAAAGTTTCTCGCAGTGAGAACATTTGTCACGGAGATGTTTCACGGAATAAACCCTGGGCATGGGACCAAGAGAAGTAATTGGACTGGCCATGCTCCATGTTTAAGATACTTGTCTTGGGCTTTTCAAATGTGAAAAGAATATCGAGTCTTTCTTCCAGAGAGCAGGGAAAAGAGGGGTTGATGGCACTTGTTTCTAAGGCTCACATATCCTTTAGGCCTTTACCCCAAAGCCCCGCTGCTTTGTCCCTCAAAATCCTGCCAGCATGAAATCCTGCTGTTTGTTGCCATCTCGAAAGCCCTGCAACGCGCCAAGCTTGCCTGCACAGTGTTGCTGGAGTGGGCAGGAGCAGGCAGGAGCGGGCAGGAGCAGGCAGGAGTGGGCAGGAGCAGGCAGGAGCGGGCAGGAGTGGGCAGGAGCGGGCAGGAGCGGGCAGAAGCATGCCCCCGTGGGAGTCACGCTGCCGCACAGAGTGAAATTAGCCCCAGCATTGTGCAAGGACAGTGACTCCAGAGAGGCACCTCGCCACATGCCCGTGGCTCAGGAGAGCCAACGGAGGCGTTTTCAGCATGCCTTTGTCTGGCGGCTCCCCCGGGCCATCCATCTGCCACCTTGGTCCCCAGGGTGCCTCCAGCCTGCCGAGGAGCAGACAAACCCCAGCCCTCTGTGCACAACCCCCTGTCCCTCTCCAGACTCCTGACGGCTGGGGAGGAAGGGGAGGGAAGAGGATAGTGTGAAAAGCGGTTTGAACGCCGTCAGGGCAGAGAAGACTGTGGCTACCACAGTGCATGAGATGAGGAGACCACAGCTGGATCTAAAGAAGCCGGGGGGGGGATTACAAGCCAGCTCACACACTGCCAGCTCCTCACTGGGAGAAGCTAGCTTGTAAACGCCTCTGCTTCTCGACTCCATGCGGTGGATGGACCCTGCTGCCTGCTGAGCTGAGCACCCACCCCTCTCATCTCAGGAATGACTCCTGTGAGGAGCTCAGCCTGCACGGATGGGCCCAGCAAGAGGCTGGGAGGGAGCTGGGGGAGAAAAGAAGCAGATCCCCAGCTTTGGGGTTCACCTGGGACAGCCTCAAATCTCTCCTCAGGCAGGGAGCCCTTCTTGGTCTGCGGGGACTGCGGCTGGTTTTGGGGACCCAGCAGCAGGGCTGAGGTGGCCGGGGGGGGCCAGGGGTGGGATCCACCTGCGAAATTCGGGGTCCTATGGGTCTGTGTGTTTGGAAAGACTGAGCATGGCTGGCCTGGGCAGTAGGGAAGAGACCGTGACAGCTTGGGAAGCTGCTAGTTCCTCACCCCAGTGACTCCCCAGGCTCTTCTGACATCACACCACCTTTCTCAGCAGGGATCTGTTGATTTGCTTTTTTTTTTTTTTTCCCCTTTTAAAAACTAACCTTCCACACGAATATGCACCTGGCAGGTTTTGAAGTAAAATAACCGCAACTGGAGCCACCAGTTCTCCGAGCTGTAACACAGAGGTAACAAGAGCCCTGCGATTACAGGACCTGCTGCAGTCCCTGCTGAGACTTCCCATGCTTCTTAGGGATGCTGAGAGGATCGGCATATTAAAGACTGCAGCTAGCTGATGCTGTATTGCCAGGCAGGTAAGTACTCAAGCACAGATTAATTGCTAGCTTCAGGAGGTAATTAAAGGGACTCAGAGCCCCCCTATCCCCCCCCAGGCAGCACAGACCACACGTCTCAGCCCATGTGGCTGCAACTGCACAAACCCTCCGTCTCCCCAACAGGGGCAGCGAGCGGAGAGGGATAGATTTACACAATATTTGTTTGCCAACAGGCGATCTGCCATCAATATTTAAAGCTGAATGAGTCTCAAGAGTGGGATGAAGAGCCCTTCATAAGGCAGCATCCATCATTTCGGTTTTTAATTTTGCGCTTGCTCACTTGCTGCACAGCATTATATGCACATCGGGTAAATGAATAACGGATAAATAATTCACCAAATTGCTCAACCTCTTGGTTCTCACAGTCATCGCGGAGCTCAGGCGCCCGGCACAGGGATCCTGGAAGTACCAAATGCAGGGAGATGGGTTTCAGGGGTTAGTACCCCTCAGCGCTTCTGAAATCCCTCTGCTGACAGCTCGAACACCGCAGCTGCCCAGCTGGCTCCACAGAGGCACGCCAATGCCCGACGTCCTCCCAGTGCTGCTCAGGAGCTCTCAGGACTCTCAGCAGTCCCTGAACCATGTCTCTGCTCCCTCTGCCTGTGCACCCCTGCCATTCCCAGTGCGCTGCAGGGGTGCCAGCAGCACCATGGGCAAGTGCTCAGGACTTTTTGCTGCACCATCTTCACCATCTCAAGGGCAGCCGGAGAAATCCCGGTCCTCCTGAAGCCTGTGCCAAAACTATGCTGCCCAGGCAAGCAGAAGGGTCGGCTTCTGCTCCCATTGCTGAATAGGGAGGATGGACTTTTGTTATCCCTCTGGGTTGTTTGGCAAAAGCGCCTTGGACACTGCACTTCACAGCCCTCAGCAGCACTTTTTAAAGTGGCAATTCCCAAGCTGAGGCTAAAAGGAAGAATGATGCCAGTGTCTGCTCCAGCAAAGTCTATGAAACTGAGGATGCAATGATGGTAGGAAGCCCTCCCCACACCCTCCTGTGAGGCTATGAGCCAGCTCCACCCCGCTCCACAGCCATAACACGTTTATTTCTCCCATCCCTCCTGTGTAGCGGGCTGATACCCAAGGTTTGGCAGGTCCCTTCTGCCTTAACACAGCTCTTCCGCTCACGCTTCACTTTCCATAAACAACGCTGAGGTCTGCAGGCCACGCGTGCCAGGTTCAAATGGCGCAGGATCATTTGCTGGAGCACCCAGAAGCCTTATCTGCAAGAAACGCTAACAAATGTCTTGGCTGGATGGTAAGAGCGTGAGAGGTGTGGGAGAAGCTGTGGAGCAGGGATTCACCATGTGCAACATGTGCGCTGCATGCGCAGGAGCTGATTTTCTCCAGCAGGGATGAGCGGGCTCTGAACCTCCGTCGAGCAGCTTGCTTCGCGACGAAAGCTTTGCAGCTACACCAGGACAACCTCTGGTCCCAGGGGTGTGCGCCGGCGGTGTCACCTGCCGCAGAGCAATCTCAGCCCCCCTCTGCCTGCAGGAGCACTGATCTGGCGCGACAGTCACAACCCAGGGCTGCCCTGGCTTCAGACCGGGTTTGTGAGAGAGCTGCCTCCTCGCAGCTCTGTGCGTTTCTGTCCTCCAGATGAGATGCTGGGGATCAACCAGCTCCACCTGGTCAGGGCGAGCCAGCAGGATCCGCAGCACCTCTTACAGCTTAGCAACCAGGTTCCTAAATCATGGATCCTGAAATGTGGAAAACGGTTTTGGTTTTCCTGCAACATGGTTGCAGTAAACAGTCGTTTCCCAACGCTAAACCCACAGTGACGCTGGGCTGGCGTTGGCGAAGGTATTTTCAGACTGCAGGCCACCAACAAAGCCCCTGTACACACGTGGGTCACAAGTACCCTGCAAGATGAGGCAGCACAAGGGACACACAGAAATGCTTTGGGTGCCCCTGGGGAGCTTCCTGCTCCTCTCTCACCCCCTCTTCTCCTCTGCTTCGCACCTACCACACAGACACACGCAGAAACTCAAACGTTGCTCAGCTTCAGCAGGAAACACGCGGAGGAAATCCCCGGGAAGCCACGCGCACCCGTGCGGTGGCAGGGGCTAGGAGAAAACCTTTCCAAACCACGCTGCCAGAAAAAGCCGTGACCTTGCTGCAGCCCCTGCTGCGCTGCTGCACTAGCGATTCCAGGTGATGCAAAGGTGAAATACCCAAGGGGTCGGTGTTAAGGCAAGGAGCAAGCTAGTGCCATGGCAAGAGGGACTCTCTTAAGCTCCGTAAGAGCCTGGAGGTAAAAGCTGACATTTTTTTCTTGTACAGTTGTTACTATTCTATTTTTTGTTTGTTGTTTTTTTTTTTAAAGTAAATCACAACAACAAAAGTAACTCTTGGCAGACGCATGGAGCTGTGTTTTGCCATGACAAATGGTTCAGCACGCGGCAGCTGAGTTCATGAGCAAGTGGAGGGGCGTCTTTAATACACTGCATGGATACCTCTTTTGATGGGAAGGTTCGTGGAGGTGCAAATGAGCAGAGAGCAGGAAGCAGTGGTGTGAGAAACCCCTCGCCAGCCCCCGTGGGCAGGGCTCCGAGTCCAGGTCCCCGGCCAACACTGTGCCCAGGGCAAGCACACAAGGGTACAAGTGGAGACGGGGTAGTTCACTCCTATTCCTGCCTCCCCCCATCGCAATCCAAGGAAGAGAAACAAGATCCCTGCATCAAAGCAAAAGGCAACCAGATCCCTCTGCCTCCTTGGTTCATTTTGTGCTGACCTTTAATAATTGCAGAAGGGGAAACGGGCTGGTCAGTTTGCGTTAGAAATTCACTCAAGTGCCTGGTGCTTTCTCCTACTTACCAAATCCAAGCCACTTGGATGAGCCCAGTGAGCAATTAGCGCTACAACCTACAGCCAGAAATTTTAGAAGTCCATTTGCACATAGTTAGGAAGGAAAATGTCGATCAATTTGTTCTGATACACTCCAGAAAAAAACCTGCTCAACCAGCATCAGGGAGCTCAGGCAGATTATAAATTGCCTTGCTCAAGATTGTAAATATTGCATCTGTGCCTCCCTGTGTGTTTTAAAGACATCTTCATGGGCCGTGCCTGTGTGGAAGAGATTTGTTTTAATATTTTACCAAGGAATGCATATTTCATCTGCGTGGTGCTTGCGAAGGAGGGATTTTTTTTTATTTTGAAAAGCTTCTTCAGCTGTGAGGGAAGCAAGTGCAGACAATACGCAGACATGCAACTGCAATAAGCCAGGATGCTGCAGCTGCCCTGAGATGTGATTAAAAATGCACAGGGCAGGAGCGAAAATTAAAAAAAAGAAAGAAAAAAAGAAAGATAAAAAGGAAAAAGGGAAAAAAGGAGAGCAAGAAAAATGGAGCAGGCAATGCCTGAGAGGTGAGGGAATGAAGGCTCGGAGCAAGGCTCTCATCACCGCAGCTATAAGAGCTCCAGGGGCAGCTGAGTCTGGGCAGAGAAGGACTCTTAAACCTTAAAACTGCTGTTAATTTAAGGTGACCACCTCTCGCCGTCAATATCCAGGCGTTTACTGCTCACGCCTGGCATACCATTAACATCAATGGATCTTACATCTCTCTTTGCATCAGGGCCAACAAAACATGTTGAACCCTCCAATGCAGGATGACAAAGCTTTAAGGCACTCGGAGCTGCTGATGGCCTCTGGTGCAACGTTAGCAGCTGATACCGCATTTTCTCTTTACCACTAAGGCAGAAGCTTCAAACTTCAAACAACTTTTTGACCAGGAGGGTAACAGATTCCGAGCTCCCTGGCCTTGTGGAGTAATATTTACAGCCCTCTTAGACGTCACCCGTGGTCATTCACAAGTCAAAAGCAACGGTGCTCAGCGCAGGATGCTGCCTGGGATACACAGAGCCCCGTTCCTAACACATGGTGCTGCAGCGAGCGTTTGTTTGCCAGGCTCTGTGCTGTGCCAGCTCATGCTATCCCAAAGGTCTGTGCTCCTCTGGCCTGGGGGCTATGGGAAAAGCTACGTTTTTCTTCAAGCGTAAGAAGGTACACCGACCCAAAAGCTCCTGGCAGCACCAGGGCTGCCTGAGCGTACACTCCTGCACCGAGCTGGGAGAGATGGCTCCCCTGGAGAGTTTCTGCCTCCTGCAGCTCCTTGCCATGGCAGGCTGTAGCTACACTTCCTCGGAAGCGTGCACGGCCAGCTCCCAGTATGATATTTGCTGGAGGAAGCAACGCAACTGGACTCTGATGCCTCTGAAGACTGGAAAGCCACCGCCTTGCCTTCCCAAGGATCTACCTCAACAGAGGGCTCCTCTTCTCAAACAGAGAAGAGAAACGTCCCTGGGCCCTTCACTCCCAGTGAGACCATCACACTCACGCTGTTGGGAGAGAAAACCCCATGAGCCCCTACCACAGCGACAGCTCCAAACGCCGGCAGAGCTGCAGACCTCGGCTGCAGGACTGGGAGAAAACGGGGCCGGTTCTGTGCAACAAGCAGCGTTTCAGGAAGAAAGTTAGGATGGCAAACTGAAAGAGCCGCCTTTTAAAGAGCTGCTAACATTTAAAGGATGCTTTGAAAGAATGTTGTCTATTTTTGTGCTGTGAGCTGAACTCTGCTGATCTAAATCCAGATCAACCGCACTTCACAAACACGGCAGTTTTAAGTTCAGCCTGGTTAGCTCTGGCCTTTTATCCTTGGGAAACGTGGCCCGCTCCGAGGATGGGAGGAAGCACACAGCCGAGAACAATGCTATGAAAAGCACCGGGAGCTCAGTCCTTGAAGCCAAAGAAACAGGCATGTGCTTGCGGGGGGTGTGTGTGTGTGTAAAATCCACGTGCAGCCAAATGCAGTTATCCTGAGACACTGCAAGCTAATGGCTAACTCAGCAGCCAGCCCATCCACCCAAGGCAGCTAAGAAGCGGAAAGACCTGATGGAAATTATACTGCGACTCATTTGCAATGCTACCAGTGATGGATTGGGCTTGGATGGCGATACGGTTTGCCAGTGCGCAATGGGCCACTAACAGCAAGATGCAGGACATACTGAAGGTCTGTGCCAAAAAAGGGGCCTCTCTGCTCCTCTGAGAGATCCCCCGTTTCCAGCACCTGATCCCCTCTGGCCTCACTGGTGATACCACGTCGCAGAGATGCTCACAAGCCCCCTGCAAACTGGGCTTCCCAGAGGATGTCAGGGCGGGAGCTTGGCCTTTCACTAAAATCCTTCCATGTTTTTACTGTGAGATGGAGAAATGCTGTTATAGAGAGAGGAGGCAAGGGATGCAGCCACCACTGGTCTTCTGCAGGGGTCAGGACAGACCTCAGCACCCTCAGAGCTCCCTCCTAATGCGGACTCAGACACATGCCTCTGGTGAGCTGCTCATGGCCGAGCTGGTGGCCAGGCTTTCAATTCCCTGATTTCAACCGCACAGCACCAAAGCAAGGAGAGCGTCGCTCCACACTGGAGATTCTCCAGGCTTGGATCAGTATGCACTGAAAACTACTGCTCTGAATGCTCAACTGCACCTAAAATCAACTCTTTATATTAAGCCGGGCCAGAAGACCCACAGCTGCCTCCTTGGGAGCAGTGGGAGAAGGAAAGGTCTTCTGCTTCTGCACAGCAGCTGCAGTGTGTCTTCCAGGTACCGACAGCTTATCTAGCAGACATAATCTGCTTGAAATTGTCCTCATTCATCACTTTTGCCATGGTATTTGAGTGCCTTGCAATCTTTACCAGCTCTCTGCGATACAGGGAGCTGCTGCTAACCGTGTAGAGCTGGTGGAGAACTGATGGGGATGGTGTGCATGAGTCCTTGGGGTGGGAGAGGCAAACCCCGCTGCCCTCCCATCCGTGATGGCTGGCTCCAGAGCACGACCATCTCCACCCTAGGGTGAGCGGCAAGGACAAGGAGCTTGGTTTCTGCTCCTCTTTTCTCCTCATGTTCTCCCTAATGTTTTAAAAGTTGCTGCTTCTATCTCCTCTCTTTGGCTGCCAGGAAAAAGCCGTCAGGGCACAGGAGGGGCAGCGGGCAAGTGTCCCCAGGCCCTGGCTTGGAGCCTCTGGGGGACAGCCGTGACTCCTCCAGCTGCTGGCCCTCAGCAGGAAGCCCCCAGCCCAGCGGACATCGGCGGTGGGCGAGTTTGCTGCTTCCTCTGATGAAGGCAGCCGCCCCTGAGATGTGCTACCGCAGCCCTCCTTTCCTGCGAGAAGCCGTGCAGGGCGTCTGGCAGCAGATGTCTGGGTGACCACGCACCCTGCCTGGCCTCCAGCAGCCAGCCCCCAAGGGGAAAGCTGAATTGTTCTCCCAAACACGTAACCTTGCGTCTGGATGCGCAAGGGAGGTCTCCGGCAAAGGCCAGGCACCGCTGGCAGGGTGCTGCAGTGACCCAGTACTTAGTTGTTGCATCTGCCTCTGGTTTCATCCCTGTCAAGTGGCATAAACAATCAAATCAACACTAATAAGGGCATTTGGTGGAGGCTTTTAGGTTCTTATCTTGCTTTTAATGATTCATTCAGCTTCCCTCGGCTCTCGCAACCCAAGCCCTCTCCATCTCTTCCTTCCTGAACAAAACCTGCCGGGAGCCACCCCAGGACCTCTCAGTGCTGTCTGGAGAAATTAAAGGGGCTTGGGCTACGTACCAGCTGCGAGCACTAAAGGACTCATAAGAGGAGGATGATTTCTCTGTAGAGAAAACCGCCACGTTCGCTTGAGCTCATTATTCTTTATTAGCAGCTCCACGGACCGGAGTAACCAAGATACTCCTGCTGCCACCACGTTCAGCAGGAAGGCTTAGTTTCGCGATGGCATGCAGGCATCATCCTCCTCAGCCCTCCGTCCTCCCCCTCTCCCCACCACCACAGAACGGGGACATGCCACCCCTGTGCCATGACCCTGTGGCCAGGCTGACACTCTGCTGATGCAGAAGCCACCGTGGAGGGGATGGGAGAGCACAGGAGGGAGGTTGTTTCCTGTGCTGCTCCTCTGTTTTCTCCACCAAGTCCTAGCCGTGCAGCAGGGAGAAAATCCCCGTGGCTGGGGGGGGGTGGGAGCTGGGGTGAGCCCCACAGCACTCTGCCCCCCGTCTGACTGCAGCAAAGGTGGGAAGGAGCATCCTTCACCTCTGCACCGTGTCAGCCTGAGCAGCTCTCACCCCGGATCATCCGTAGCGGAGAAACCCTGTAGCGCATCCTGCATCCGTCAGGCAGCTCTCCCTGCTCCTTGACGCTGATTTATGGTCGTCTTGTCCAGCTGCCAGAGGAACCCTTTATACCAGATAGCTTTTATCTCAAAATAAGCCCTGGAAAAATACCACAGGCTTTATTTGTCATTCGCTCTGGGAAAGTTTTGAGCTAATAAATAAAGCGAAGTTATTTTAAAGGGCAGCAGCTTTCCTGAAAACTTAAACTCAGGCCTCTGACAGAAACAATAATACCTTCATTGCCTAAATAGCCACAACCTCAGCTCCTGCAAAATTAGGTTTCTCAGGCTGCAAAGAACAAAACTTTGCAAATCAAATTGCTTCACACTCATGTAATTAGCAATTATCTCCCTGGTGGAAAATGATTCCCCCACACAATATTTGCATGAATCATACCCAAGTGGGGTTTTTTTTTTTAACTTGTTTTTTGCATGTGCACACAGACAAACACAGAGGCACACCGGGATCTTGGCCAAGTTCTCCCCTTTAAACTGGCCTTCATTTCAGTGCAATTCAGACCACAGGTCTCAGATCTTAAACCACAGGAGACTCCCAAGTGTTAATGTTGATGTTAGCAACCCCGCTGCCCCACTGCCAGTAAAAGAAAAGCCAAGTATGGGTCAGGGACTTGGTCTTGCTCCCCGACGTGGTCAGGCCAGGACTCCCAAGGGCAGAGGAAGGATTCCCCTGCAGTTTTGCAGAGCTTTTTATAGTGCTTGGGCAAAGAGGTGGGAGCGTTACCTCCCCCATGGAGGTGCCGACATGCAGGAGGCACAGCATCATGCAGGAGAAGAACCCTTCACCACGAGGTGGATTTTTGACCCTCATTTTCCCATGACAGATCAGGGCTATCACATGCCAGGACTCAGTTTTGACAAAACCTCACCGAAGCCTTATGAGACACCACTCCAGGAACAACCACATTTCGCCTTATTCTCCTGGTCTTGTGGGAGCAGACGTGGCCTTTCATCACTTTCCCAGCTGGAAAAGTTGGCAGGATGAGGAAAAAATGAATGGACCTCGGTAAATTCACCCAGCGATGTTGGCCAAGGTTAATCGCGTCCCCCTGCTCAGGACACTAACACATCCATAAGCACTCAACGCAGCCATTAGAAGAATGTATATACATACAACCTATATTTTGATGGCAACTCATAACAAGCCGGGCTTCAAAGCCATTTNGCTGGCTGAGACAGGGACCTGTGGGAGAAGAGGAAAGATGCCTGCACCCAACAGAGAAAGCAAATACAGTTCTGGCAGGCAGGGCTGGAGGGTGCGTGGGGCAGCATCGCGTTGCATGGCAGAGCTGTCTTTGTCTGCAGGGCTTTCTTTTTCTGCAGCCTGCACCGGCCTTCTCCTGTATCGTTTCAGGATGCCGCTGGACGAGGACTGCTCACTTGAGGTTGCTGTTGGCATTTCTGCTCACCAAGGGAATGGTTCGCAGGGCACCTCGTGCTTTTTTGTTGTCACTGGTTTCCCAGTTTGAGGGGAAACGTGACTTTACTGAAATGTGAGAATTCGGAATTCCACCCCCAACACACACATTGCAAGGTTGCTCTGGGATAAAAAAAAGCCGGTATAGTCTGTTTTTATGTTCTCTTTCCCCTCTACGCTATTTAACATTGTTTCACAACAGCTCAGTAACAGCATGCATGATACACTCCATTTCTCACAGCATGGTGAACCAGAATTTTATATATAAAACTATTAAGAGACCAGCTCCTCGTGTTGAATGAGATACCAGACCTTGCTAGAGCAAAACGTTCCCCCCTTGGCTTGGCATTGGGTAATTTGTCCCAAAGGGACTTACTCAACATGAAGTTTGCTTAAATTTTTTTGGAAAACTTTCTAAGATTAAAGACCCTGGCTCCTTACGAAGTGGGTCTAAAGCTGAAAGGCTACAAGACAAGGCAAGCAACGCAGCAGCCCTCATCATGTTCACCAAAGGGGCTACCACTCATCTTCTCTCAGGACATAGGATGGCCAGACATCCCCATGGCTTTATGTACAACTTGCTCGAGTTGTTCCTGGCCTCCTTAAGGATTCCCAAAGACGCTGTCCTCCCTCCTCTGCTGCCAGAGGCTGTCTGTATCTGCGGTGGTGGATCCACCTGGAAAACAGAGCCTGGCTGAGACCCTCCATGGACAACTTCACTTGTGTCAGGCCACAGTGATGATTTACACCCCACGAGGAGCTGGCTGTTCACTACCGGGTGGGTTGCTGCAGGGCAAAGAGATCTGATTGCGTGCTTATTTGGGTTTCACAGAATCATGGACTGGTTGGGGTTAGAAGGGGCCTTACAGATCATCTAGTTTTGGTGCATCCGTGTGGGTCGGGTGGCCGATAGCCGCACGGGGCAGTGCAGCCCTAAGCCCTGGATCTGCTCAGCCTCATTAGTCTGCTGGCAGAGCAATAGGAGGCCTTCCACATTTTGGCTTCCTCTCCGGCCCCCAGCTCACATGTGGCATAAAAATTTCCAACTCTTTTTTTTTTTTGTTGTTCTTCTTCTTCTTTTTCAGTGTACAGAGTGGCTTTATGCAGTAACCGGATTAAATTTGGAGAGAGAGTGAGCCATCAACTGGAGGCATCTGGTGTCAGAGCAGGAAATTTGAGGATAAGCATCTCGGATGTGCAGCGCTCTCTCGTGCATAGTTCAGATGGTTTCAACCTGGTCCAGGCCTCACGAAAGGATGGCCAGAGATAAGAGATCTGAGAGAGGCTGCAGCCTCGAAAATAGCTCGGAAGTGGAAAACAGGAGGAAGAATAAATGGCCAGTTTTCAAGACAGCAAGCTCCCAAGCGAGGTGCCATACAGTTGCATGGGAGGATACACAAGGCTTCGGAAATTCTTTATCACTGAGAAAAAAGCCCATACACACACCCCTCCACATATATATACATATGTATACACATACAAATATGCATATATACATGTCTATGCATATTTGACTCAAGCTCAGAGAGAATTGTGGGAATCTTCAAAGGCACCCGAGAAGGGTGAGGGAGTGGGAAGATGAAGTCTGAAGAAATTAATGCAAAGCAACGCACACATTGATGGGAAAAAACCCAAACTACTCCTACATGCCCCGCATTGTAAATCAGCCGTAGCTGCTCGCGAAAAAGGGCTTCGCAGCAGTCAGCCCAGTGAAGAACTCCACTCTGACATCAAGAAAAACCAAAGAAACCCTTGGACATGCAAACAGCAGCTTGAAAAAAAATTGTATCAAACCGGCACGATGACATTCTGTAAATCCGCAGTGAGGGCACATACGCGGTTCCTGTCATTCCACTTCAGAAAGGGAGAACATCAAGTAACAGGGAGACAGCTGATAAAGGGGTGCAGAGATTTCCATAGCAAGCCCGGCTGCACGCCGTGGATTTGTTTAGCTCAAAGATAAAGCAATACATAAAAGGTCTGCCTGCCACTTCTCATTTATCCTTCCTTGACACGAGAACAAGTGATCTCTTGGTGAAATGAAAAAGCAACGGCTTTAAAAGAAACAAAAGGATTTTTGTATTCGCACATAAAGCACGCCAAATTGTGTCACTAACAGACGAAGTGTTTTTGAGGTCAGGAGATTAATATAATTAAAGCCAGTATCAGATGTTTAGGTGGAACATACGGTTACTTTAAATGAAAGTTGAGGAAAAAAAGCATGCAACCCCCTGTGGTTTTATGCTTTCTCATTCAGTCCAGGTCAAACAACTAGGAATGAAGTATTGGTCCAAAGGTGCTGGAGGAAGGTTCACAGCCTCAGAGCCGTGACTCTGGAAATGGTACAGAATTCCCACCACAGCACTGTGTGTCCTGGGATGGGTGCATAGAAAGGGAGATGCTGGCTTACGGCAGGGAGCCAGGGACACCACAGCCCAGCACCGAGACCATTACTGCGGTATCTTCCAATTCCTATTTTTCAGTACGGTTGTCAAAGGGCCTGATAAAGGCTGCAGACTGGTTGAGGTCTGGAAAGCTCACCCCAGGATAGGGAGGCATCCTCCTGCTCATTTGGGAGAGACTGATCTAACCTGAATGGCCAACAGCACCATTTGTGCTAAGAGGAGCCTGGGGAATCCAGATGGCTATTGAAACATGTGTAAACGCATGCAAATAAGTAAGATGAACAAAAAAATTTGCTATGTCTGCAGACAGAAAAATGGGTTGGATTCACTGGGTAAGGGGAGTACTTTAACTCTGTTTTCTCTGGACCGTGTAAGACGCGACATAACCCCCTGAGGAGGGTTTCCCCAGGCTCCCCAGTGGATGGGATTTCATCCATCAGCTGTTTTTATCCTACAGCAGCTTTATTTCCCCGTTCTCCCTCCCTCCCTAGCTTGGCTCGTCTCAACCTCGTGCTTCACGGCTGTGTGCTTTGGTCGGGAGAGATGGGTTTGGAAATGAAATTACTGCAAGACGCAGAGGGCAAGCAGGCAGCCCAGGGTACGCTCCCAGAGGTCACGTCCTCCCGGCCTTTCCTATGGGAAAGTGCTCTCTAAACCCGCTCACACCCTTCTCCAGCAGGTTCAGAGCCTGGAGCCGACCACCCAGCTACATGCCCGTGATGCCCTTCTCCAGATGGGTTACCCTTGAAGGGCCGCTCTGCTGCACGGAGCAAAAGGCTTTTTCCTCTCTCCTCACTGGGACCCTGATGGTGTGGCTCAGTCAGAAAGCGACTTTCCCTGGGGAAATGCGAGCAAAGCAGCTGCTCCACGTCAGTGGTGGGGATACAGAAAGGGACGAGATCTCCCCATGGTGGGCTTGGCTTTTTAGTGGGAACGAAACTTCAGTTCCTGGCTGCTGTAAGGCAGGATCCGCAGACCAAGCCCAAGCAAACCACTCGCCATGGTGCGGGGGGGGGATGTTTGCACAGTGACATAGCTTCATGTCTTAGCTTCTCGTGCCTTTGGTTACATTGGTATTTTCCTCTTGTGCTACAGAAGCATCGGCAAGCCTTCATATGGAGTGGCTCTGGGATGACAGACAGGCGATGAGCAGCACCGCAGAAACAGGGTGTCTCTGTTGAGGTCCTGCTGTGGCTCGGTGCCTGGATGGGCACAGGATTGGGTCTGTTTGTGCTCCATGGGCTCTGCCCATCAGGCCACCTCCTCGCGGTAAAGTTCTGGGTGTGCTCTCCAGCAAGAACAGCAGTGACTGCAGCTGACTCGGGACTTCCCACCCACAGAAACAGAACTGAGTTTTGCTGAGCACTGAAAAAGTGCAGCTAGAGCCTAGGCAAGGCGATGCCAGGAGCAGAAGACGGCATGCACAGAGGCCTGCTGGTCACTGGAGTTGGTTACTAGCTCCCTTACAGTTCCACCCAGGGGAACAAGACCCTAACGCTATTCCCAGCCTCAGCCCTGACCTTGGTAACCCTGGTGGGCCACCACCTGTGGTCCTCTTCTGTTGACTATGGGCGATGCAAAAAGATGAGTCGCATGTAAAAGCCAGCGGTGTCCTGGGACTGCTCGAGCACATATGCCTGCAAGAAATCTCCGTTGCAGATCTCCCTTCAGCCTCTTTACACTCAGAGAAGAGCAGAGTGATAAGATCTATGCACAGTTTTTGGTTGCTGCTTTGTTTTCAAAGGCAGTGTGGTTCACCAGATGGAGATCTGCGGTTGCCCTGGCTCTCTGGTGAGTGGCCACTGGTCCTGCCAAGCCACACTCCTCCAGTGCCAAAGCCCAGGTTCCCCAACACAGGTAGACAACGCCTGGAGGGAAGGGGGAACACGCACATTCTTGGATTTCTTCCTGTTTGACCTCTCTTCATCCCATTCACCATCCATAGGCCTAAACTGGCTTTCAGACAATTTAAGTTTGTGATTTTTTCCCAAAGGCATCTCATGGAAAATGTTTAGAGGTCTTCAGCGCCAAAGCACCTGGGAAACACAGAGGGGCTGGGGGCTTTCCTTCCTCATCCTCCATCAGGGCCGTTTCACTAAGGGGCAGTGGGAAAGCCTCCAAGCCCCTTGACTTGCCTTGGATTGCCCCTGTGAGACAAACAGCCCCAGCAATGAGAATGGGAACAGCTTCCCCATTGGCCACATGAGGGGAATCATGCCTGGCCAAGACCCAGTTCCACCCCTGCACCAGGACAGAAGAATGGCTGTAACATGGCTGTAACCATTAACATAGGTTAATGGTTGGACTTGATGAAAGGTCCCTCCCAACCTCAGCAATTCTATGATTCTACGTCCTCATGTAAGTTAGTGGGGCCTGGGGGGTCGCCTGGTCCCTGGAGGATCCAAGGTGAGAGACTGGGCACAGTTCATGGTAAAGGAAAGTCAGAGCTGGGGCAGCACTGAGAAAGAAAGAGGGCTCCGGGTTTTCCACGGACAGGGAGGAGGCAGAGAGACTCATATGACAAGATGAGCTAGACAGTCTAACGTCCAAGAACAAGCAGAGAAATCCTTGCTGCCGGTGGCTGCAGAGCCCTGCCTATCCCATAAAACCCTGTCAGAAAAGCAGGGAAAGGGGGTTGGGGGGGGGCAGCAGCTAACAGGAGGAAGGTGCCAGAGCTGAGAGTTCAAGATGCACATCTGGGATGTACAGAAGTGCAGCTGGCCTTGCCTCTGGCACCTCCCCAGCAGCTACCCCAAAGCTAGGGCTCAGACAGATTTAAATATAAGGTATCTTGACCCTTATACAAGTTCTAACCCTACACTGGAGTCTTTTGGGAAATAAACCCAACCGCCACAAGTCCCTTCCCTTTGGAGCACGAGCCGGAGCTATGGCTTTGCATCCCTGAGCACGTCAGCACACATTGGACACGCTCTCCTACAGCCCCAGCTACTATTTCTGTCCCCGGGTTTCCGCAGCTTCTTCCAGCGATGCCAGTGTGGTGTCCCATTAACTCATCAGTCACAGCTCCGCAAGCTTCGCTGGGTGCAAACTCCCAACTACATAAATAATAAATAGGAAAATTAACATCTTGTCTCTGTTTCTCCGCTCCTTTCAATTGCAAATGAGTCTGGTGCCGGCACCTTAGTGTACACACGGGCACACACACATACATGCACAGGCGGGAGCTAAGGGCCTGCACTCCAGTTTGATTAATTCTGCATTTGGTGATGAGTTCGGTTTGCGGCAAGGCTGTACACACAACTAGAAAATAGCACTGGCTTTAATAGACCTAATTTTCATCAATCTTGCTGCTTTCTCTCGCTGCCTCACCAAGGAAAGGAACTGAGGTTAATCGGAAAAAAGGAGTCTCCTTCACAGAGCTGGTGGGAGTTCGCAATAGGGCTGCGTTGGTTATTTTCCATATTCCCCTGGGGCCCATGTAGGAACAGACATTTAGTCCAAACTATATTACTTGGCTAACAAGATTTACAAGCAGTTTGAGATAATGCAATCATTTCCAAAATGAAGGAAAGGCATTCTCTAAAAAGCAAAGCTGGGAGGAGGGAGCCAAGGACTCATTTTCTCAAAATCCATTATGTGCAGCCCGGGTTTTGCCCGTGTAAGTGTGCGTGTTGCTTTCGGACTACGAAGACTGAATATTCACTGTATATTCACTGCTAGCCTTTATCTGCAGCATCATTTTTCATCTTCGTCTGGATTTTTCCCCCTCCCTCTGCCTCCCATGAATCTTACCCAAACAAAGAAGGAAATCTAATCAGGCTGCCCAGCCTCGCCTCCCCGCCGCTGCGCCTTACCCCGCGCAGCCTTCGCTTGTCAGCAGCGATGCGAGAGCAGAGCATGTATCAACACAAACAGGAGCGCTTAGCTAACGCAATAACGCGCGCCCAGACACATGCCTGCTTTGTGGCGAGCCAGATCCCCAGAGATCGCCCCTGCTCCTTATTCACCTGAAGCTGTGGAGTAATGCGATTAGCTCTCCAAAATGATCGACGGCCACTGAATCATAGAAATCAGGGATGGAGAAACCAACCGCATCGCGCTGCTGGCCACCACCTCACCTATGTACGCGTCCCTGCATGGACACACAAGCTCCCCGCTGCTGATGCAGGATCTCTCCCGAGGGCCGAGTACAGTTGGGTTTTCACTTACTCCGGTGATGGGCTTCCCAGCATCTCCCTGGGAGCTAACCAGGCAGACGTCACCCGCTGTCCCGACAGTCCTTCCTCCCCAAATGACTAATTTTCACTTGCTCCATCATCCTTGCTGTGCATCCTGCGGAGTCCCCTGCCAGAAAGCAGTCTTGTCCCAGGCTCCGCCAAGCTCTGCACACACATTTCTGCTCTTCCGCTACAAGCAAATCCCTCAGGTTTTCTCCGCCCTCTGTGTCTGTGGTCCTCCTGGGGCTGTGCCCATGTCGGCAGCTGAGGTGCCATTGCAGGGGGATGAGGAAAGGTGGGTGGCCGTGGTGCAAAGGGCAGGATGGCCAAGGCAGAGGAAATCCAGGACGGGCCAAGGACCATGCTCAGCACAGGATAGGATGCTCTGAGGTGCAGCTGGAATAGCCAAGGGAAAAACAGGGGAGAAAACCTTGCTCCCCCCCAAAAAAGGAAGGTGGCACATTAGAAATCCTGCACAGCTTTAAAGACAAGCTACCGTCATGCACTTCGTTTGCCAGGTTTCACGTGCGCCACAAGGTCTGGTAAGTGCACAGGCTGTTTAATATTAAATGTACTATTTATTATTTACACAGCAAAAAGTGCAGGCTAAGGAGCTCTTTCCAAGGCAGACGCGCCGAGCCTGGCCCCCAAATACCTCCCTCGCTCCTCTCAGCAAGGCCAAGAGGAACAAAGTCTTTAAAAGTTTGGGAATACATCCACCGACAGCGCGGGTGTATGTAGGTCATGGGGGTGCAGCGGGGCCCGGGGCTGTGGCCAGGCTGGCCACGTTGCCTCTGTGCTGGGCTTCTTCCCCCAGCCTCCACCTGCAAACCAGGTCCGCTCATCGCTCCGCTTCCCTCTGCATCCTCCCTCCCCAGCTCCTGGGGCTTGTCCCGAGCTGCCCTTCCCTCCCGGGGGTTGTCCTGCCCTCAGTACTTTCTGATTTCGAACAAGATGAAGGCAAAAAGGGGGAAAATAAGCCATTTTGAAACAGGACAACGCTGTACATCGACAAAGAAAAGGGAAGAGGGAGGCTAGACTGGGAGCTCGAGCAACTCAAGGTGCTAGCGCAGGGAGTTTCGCCGGGGCTCCGGACATGGGAGCAGGGGGACGGGGCTGCGGGGAGGGATTCTTGCTGGAGACAGCGGGAAAAGCTCCAGATCTCTTTGGAAATCCCTCTCATTTCAAGCGGTTACACAATAGTGCCGGGTTGCCAATTATATGCAAGAGCCGTTAAAGCTAAAGATACCTGCAAAAGCCTTAGACCGAACCCCTGGCAATGCTTCTTTGAAAGAAAAAAAGCACAAATTTCTCTTTGCTGGTTGATAGCACAGGCTCTGGTTATATTTGTAGCAGCCTACAGCAAACTCGGGGTCAGCTAACCCTGTCTGCCCGCCGTCCTCGTGATGCTGCTGGGAGCCCAGGGCGGCCCTTTCTCCCTCCTGGGGGTGCTGACGGCGGCTGGTGGCCCCAAATCCAGCCGCACCATGTCCAATACCATGCCACAGGCAGGCTGCACCCCCCCTGCCCGTGAAAGTCCCGAGTGCTTTATTTTGGAGATGTTGATGGCAGGAGTCACCTTCCGAAGCAAAGAGTGGGCTCATGGATGATGCCACCGGCCAGGCTTGTCTCCCAGCGTGGTCGCCAGCGCCACTGAGACGGCTGTGATGAAAATGATGGCAATGGCTTCAAGGGGGTTTCGCGTTGATGCATTCGGAGTGCCTCACCGCCTGCCTCCCAGACACAGGAGCCGTTTAGGAGGCATGACTTTTTCAAGAAAGCAGCTGCGACATTTTCCCCTTGCAGAGAGCAGTTTCTGGCAACTTCTAAAGCGAAAAAAATAGCAGAAACAGCCGGCACATGGTGTAGGAGACTTTCAGATCACAGAATCATGGAACAGCAGGGGTTGGAAGGGTCCTCTGGAGATCATCTAGTCCAACCCCCCTGCCAGAGCAGGGCCACCTTAGAGCAGGTTGCACAGGAACGCGTCCAGGCGGGTTTTGAATGTCTCCAGAGACGGAGACTCCACCACCTCCCTGGGCAGCCTGTGCCAGTGCTCTGCCACCCTTAAAGTAAAGAAGTTTTTTCTCATGTTCAGTTGGAATTTCCTATGTTCCAGTTTGTGCCCATTGCCCTTCGTCCTGTCACTGGGCACCACTGAAAAGAGTCTGGCCCCGTCCTCTTGACACTCGAGATATCGATAAGCATTGGAGAGATCCCCTCTCAGGCTAAACAGACACAGGTCTCTCAGCCTTTCCTCATCAGAGAGATGCTCCAGATCCCTGATCACCTTCATAAGCCCTCCGCTGGACTCTCTCCAATAGTTCCCTGTCTTTCTTGAACCCAGGAGCCCAGAATTGGCCTACCCTTAGATGATACCCTTAGCCTCTCCACACCATGATGAGCCAAAGTTTGATAAGCTCGTATCAACACTTCTCCCATGTAGCTTCCATCATACTCTTCTCCAGCACGTCAGTGCTTTTCATTCCTGCACAGACTTCTATTTGTTGATGAGAAAATGGAAAACACAGCTCCAGAAAATACACATAAAATCCTATTGCACCCAAATACCCGGCAGATCAGAGACCGCGCCGCATCGTGACCAACGTGTGTGTGCTTAGGCCCAAAACACAGACAGACAGCTGGGGAAATTTCCTTATCCAAATCCCAACAGGCTGAAAATTTCTACGTATATATGATGGAAGCCCACACCCTTTAGCTTCCAGATACCCAGTGGTTTCCACACTGCATCCCAAGACTGCTCACTGCTCGTCCGCAGGGCTGGGTTGCACTGGGCCAGCAGAAGCTGCCTGATAAACTAAAGCAGCCAAGAGGGCAACGTGATGGAAGAAGCAGCAGGCAAAACACTATAACTCATCAGACAATGTAAGATATCACAAGTAATAAGCAGCAGCAGCAGCAGTCTACAAAGTGGTTTATAAAGGGCCTTGATGAGTAACTCAGCTGAGCTTCTGGATTACACACAAGAGGAATCATTTCATTTCTGTCCTTATGCAGCAGCCCATCTGCAGTGTGCAAGGAACCGCTCCTGCTCCTCACATCTCAGGGGCTTCAGATAAAAGGGTGAGAATAGCTGCTAAAACCAGGCAACACAAGGCAAATTTCTCACTTGCTCCCAAAAGAGATGAGTGACTCTGCATGCCTGATCCCTGTAACTGGGGAGTACTTGGTATACACAGATGTGCAAAGCCCTAAATGGACACACAACTGTAAAACGTTCAAGAAGCAGGACACGCTGGCTGATAGGTGTTCCCAAATTCAAAACCACGTTTGGCCAGAGGGACTGACTTACACTTTATAAAGCTGCACTGCACTGTTGCCCTGTGCAACACTCTTGAAATTCAGGGAACGAAATACCTGCAAGGGGGACCCATGGTGAACCTGCCTATTGCCGGGTGCAGAAGCTACAAGCAGCCACTACTCTGACCCCATCCAGCCACCACCTCCAACGCACCAGTCCTGCTTCCTCGACAGAGCCTGTCTGGCTGCCTGCCCAGGGGCATCCTCCTGCTGCAGCTTCCCTACTCTCCCAGGATTTCTCCCCAGGCTCTCTCCATTCTGGCTTCTCATGAGGGCTCCCCAAGTAACCCACTCTCTACTCTGAATTGCGTGAATCATGCAAAGACACGGATAAGCCAACAAAGAACTTGCCTTGCTCTCCTGAGGGATTTGGCTCAGCATCTTTGAAGGGTTTCCTCCACAAGGAGACTTCTGCACATGCCGCACGTGCATTCGGGATACATTACATCTCAGGCACGTGCTTCCTGGCAGGTTCATCAGCGAATGCACAGCGAGGCTGATGTGGCCAAAAGGCCATGGGCTCCTTGCAGAGCACTCCCACAGTGAGTGAGCTGTATGCGCTCGCCCAGGACTGACAGGCCACTGGGACTTCAGCCCCAGCAGCCCCGTTCCTCTGCTCACCCGGGAATGGCATATTGCAAAGGTCCTGTCCAGGGAGAAGCAGATTCCTGCAGTCTGAGCCCAGCGCCTGGCTAAGAGACAACCAAGGGGGAAGACGAGCCTTACTGGAAACGGCATCTGTGGGTTCAGAGTCACACAGAGAAACCAAACACGTGGAGTGTAACCACCCCCAAACCACACCCTCTTTGCTCATCAGAGCAACCTGAACTAATTAATTGCACTTGCAGCAAAAGGTACAGGTGTATGTTGATCTTTCCAGGGGAGCTGGGGCATTCCCGGAGGGTGTTGAGTTGGGGATGTATGTGTGGCTTGCTCTTTCTTCAGTGAAGCCCAGGCTCTGCTGTGCCCATGGGCACCCTCCCTTTCCCCTTTGCGTGACGAGCATCTCCCGTCCCCAGGCGTGGGGCTGGGGGGGTGCAGCTGAGCATGAGCTGGCTCATCCCTGCGCTCCCTGCGAGGCAAATCCCGCTATAGCTGTTACCAAGCGACAGTACACTTCTGGGCTCTTGCCAGGCGAGATGGGCTCACGTCAAATGGAAAGGCATCAGGAGACGACGTCTTCAAAACGCTTCGGAATCACTGCCTTGCATTTCAGTCCACTGCCGCCCTCCGCTCCACGTCCCCACGTGCAGTGGCACCGCTGCCACCGCCTGAGAAAGCCCCAGCCGGGCTTCGGCATCGCTGACGTGCCTCAGGCGTGGGGACGGCGGGTCCCAGCTCACCCAAAGGAGAGCCGTTCCCTGAAGATCATCCGTCCCTCACTCAGCTCTCCGCTGCTCGCTGTAGCGTAGACGACATCCTTCGGCCCCCCACTTGGCTCATGCCGGGCAGCAGCGGGCAGGCTTTCGGCTGCAGATTTCACCAGCAATCCCAAAGGGGATCTCTCCAGACCCTGACATTTCAAGGCAGCCCTGCCCTTCCAGCACCTCTAGCTCTAGACGGTTCAGCATCACCCAGAGCTGATTTTGAGCCCCAAAGGGTTGGTTTTCACCATGCCACAAACTGCTTCCCTGTGAATCACCTAGTTGCTGGAGGAGAAGGGTTTGTTATGAAGGAGGACAGAAGTGCTTGGGAGTCTCTGGTAAAAAAAAAAAAAAACACACTTAAAAAACCCCACAGCATTCAAATAGTTAATACTGTTTTCTTTCTTCTTTTTTTTTTTTTTTTTAAACCCTGGGCTGCCATTTCATCTGGCTGGTTGCAGGTAGGAGCTCCTGTAGCAGCTGGCTGCCTGGTCCTGCTGGATCATGGAGTGCGGGAGAGGACCGGGCAGAGCCTATGCCGTAGCTGACATTTCCAAGCACAGCTGCGTCAGCAAAGGCGAGACCAGGAGCACGCCGAGCCCTACCCAGGGAGCAGTCTGGCTTCCCAAAGCACGGCAAAATAACAGCACAGTCCAGTCTTCCCTCCAAACTCACGACCATGAGACATCTGCGCTTTGCTGCCTTCAACCATCTGCTTAAAAACAGGGACCCACGTCTCTGATGGCGAAGAACAAGGCGCAAACAGTTCCCCTTCGCCTGAGAAGCCCACAATCGTGTGCAGTCCCTGCTTTCTCCCGCTCTACAGCCGGTGACTTGTCAGTAAGGCGAGGGGAACAGACCCTTCCTGGCTGAAAGACGGCTGCCAAGAGAGCTGTGGCGAGGGAGAGTTTCTATTCTGAGCCACATCTCTCAAGGTCTCCAGCGCCCGGCTGCTTTCCCAGAACTTGCTTTAATTTCTCAGGAATGAAGGGAGGGAGGGGTGGGCTGCAGAAACCCCCTATCTGGGGGGCTGCCTTTTGGCGCTGTGACCGTGGGCTTTCAGCTTTGAGGCAGTGATGGGGAGGCGGGGGCACGTGAGTATGCCAGAGTGCTGTGGGCTCCGCTGTTTGCTCGGTTAGGTACGCCTAATTCTGCACCATCCAACATCAAGCACGTCAGGCTCTCCAGTTCTCTTTATTTCCTAATTTATTCTCCCAGGAAAAGACGTTGGCGGGTTCATTCCAGTGTAGCTCCTCTCCAAGGCAGGTTCGGAGACTATCCCAGCTTCCACCAGCTGGGTAATAAACCAGGATAATAATGCGTTGCGGCGGAGCAATTAGCAGGGGGAAAGGAAAGCAGAGCGAGGGAACGCGCATGAACGAGAGCTGGCGTGAGCCACCGCGTCTGCGGTGATTTATTTTCAATTTCACTTATTAAAAACGCTCCGGGTACAGACTGCCTTTCCCTACTTTGTCTTCGTTATTGCTCCGCTTGCCTTGAGACTGGATGACATGGGTGTTTTGATAGACTGACTGGAAGCCGGGCTAATGTCCCCGGTGCTTCCCCTGCGGTGCGGTGAAACCACGGCTCCAGAGAGCTGCGGCAGCCACGCCAGGTAAAGCCCTTCCTTCTCCCATGACGGGTCTGGGCTGCAGGGCCCTGAAACACAGCCCCTGAGGCCATCTCCATTTGCAGTGTCATGCACAAGCAGAAAACAGCAGGCAACTATATTTCCAGATGCCCTGCCATAGGATCAGGGGACAGGAAGATACGGGTGGGCCCCTCTGACTTGCTCCTTCAGGTATGGCAGAGGGGTCTGTCCGGGCCATTGAGGAATCAGGCTCCAGGGGAAATCTCTGCCTGACATAGAAACCGCCCAACCGGGATCAAGCTCACACCATCCTCCTGCAAGGTTTCACCCTGACCAAGAGGCTGGTGCCAGCATGGACCCGGGGTCAGCAGGAGTGCCGGTCCTCATGGAGGCAAACGAGCCCCGAGGTGGTTCCTCCAGGTGGATGGCTTGAGATATTACAGCCCTCATGCGAGCGGAGGGTGGATGTAGCACAGATTTTTGCTCCACTTAAGACCCCCATTTCAGTACTGCAAAGGAAACGAGCTTTTGCAACAGTCCATAAGGAGCGCTCCTTCCAGATCACGGGACCTCTTCAGAACAGGAGGCAGGATGCCCAGTACAACATCTCCAACCAGTCACAGCCGTACCCTGGTCTTCAGCATTTCCTTGGATCATACCATGCACCAGGGCTTGCTCTGTGCTGGAGGAAATTTAAGGCAAGGAGACTTTGCAGCGTCAGAAGTTATGGTGGTCAAAGATATCTTTCCCATAGAAAATCAAGGTGTTTCAGAGAGGTGTGTCATCACTGATGAGTGATTGATCACTCATCAGTGGAGAGTCTGCCGGCATGGGATCTGCTTGTGTGGGATGCAAAAAGCAAACAGGGAGTTTCCCCTCTTGCGCTGATGGAGACCACAAATATCTCCCTTGCAGGTGGCAATCTGCAGTGACTCCCAAATATATTGTGGTCTGGACCATGCTCAAGAAACCACCCTCTCGCATTAATAGCTTCATCAGTTATCAGTCAGCTTTTTTTCTCTCCTGCCTTTAAGTCATCGAAGTGTTGAGGGCTGGTGCTGTTCCAAAGGGATTGATTTCCTTCCACGAGAGTTTTGCACCCATGTGTTCTCCCCAGCTTGCTCATGTCTTCCACATTCCCGAGGGTTTGTGATACCTAAGCAGACAATTCAAACGGCCAGATCCAGCAGCATCTGCCATCTTGCCTTTTGTACCCTGAACGGGACATGCTGCAGCAAAGCCAAATAAAGGGCAATGATTTCACAAGTCAAAGACTTCTTTGGAGCAACGGAAAAACACCTACTTCCCATGCTAAACTAGGATTTGCTCATCTGTCTTCGGTGCCTCGCACAGGGAATTATGGCTGCTCATCAGCAGGATTTAGAGCTGCAGTCAGCTCAGAAAGATCACAAGGCTGTATTTACTTTCTGACAGATGTATGGGCTTATTACATCTTCTCCCTTGAATATATAAGTCCTTGAGTACATATACACCCAAGGTGTCTTTGGGCAAAACTCTGAGAATACAATTGAGAGAAGATCCTGGCCTTTTCCTGGTCAGTTAAGCTTCCTGTCCAAGCACAGCAGGACTGATAGTGCAAGACATGCCGGAGAACGGGTTTCCTCACTTGTGCAATGTACCAATTTGGGTCTAATTTGCCCTGGCTGCCAGCTACTAATACAACAAGAACTATAACCAGATGTGTTCTTAAAGTGTCCCCCTTGCTCACCTGTGCTGGGCTCTACGGTTGCGCACTGTGATTGTGCATCTAAAATTACGGCAGCTGATAAACCGAAGGCAGAAAAGGAAGTTAGAGCTCAAGCAGAAGTCTGCCAAGTTTCTAATAAAATTCAAAACACAGCAATATTTAAGAGCGTACATGCAGCCAGCATTTGTCTGTGTTTCAGTCTGCCTTGAAATCCCCTGAGCAATCAACCCACGTGGAGGCAGCTTAAGGAATGGAAAAATCAGTCACTTCTATTTCTCATGTCTTTTTTAGTCTGCAAAGTACAATATGCAGTGGGAAAATGAGATCCAAGCCACTTGCTCGGCAACAAAAGCAATTTTGGTTGTTTTCAACTTGAGAAAACCAATGATACCTCCTCCTATGGCCTCTCATGACAGAGGTCCGTGGCTGCTTGACCAATCACCTGTCCTCAAACGAGAACATTTCTCAAAAGAGTGCACTTGTTCAGCAGCTCCCCAAATGATCCTTTATTTCCATTGTCCATGGGCTCATGTGTTGTGACCCAAGAGGCTTGTTCACGAATCTAAGTAACAAAAAAATCACTTCCTCCAACCATTATAACTGCAGTTCTACCTATTTAGTGCTGCAGTCCCAAGCACAGGTTTTTAGTCAGTTCTTGTTAAATATCCAAAAGGGAAGGGGCTCCTGGGCATTTGTGCTGGGTCTGTGCTTGTGCTCTGCATCTCGTACAGACAAGGTTTGGGAGATCCCAGCTGCCAAGGTCCCTGTTCCACCCAGTCTTGCAATGAAAAAAGTTTCTCTAGTGGTGGGAGACACACACAGATACCCTGGACTAGTCTGGAGGAAGGCGTGGGTCACATTTATCACTTGCATATCGCTCTGTGTCGGCACATCCACGTGCTCTCAGCTCTGAAAGGGGAGTGCAAATGTGATTGCCATCCTGGAAACACCTCAGCAAGGACATTTCTCTCAAGTCCAAGTGAGGAAGACAAGCCTGCTCTCTCCAGCATAACCAGTGTCTCTGCAGGCATTGCTGTAGGCTGGAGCTGGGCCAGCATGAGCCAGAGGGCCACCTACACAACTTGCTGCCGTGCCAAGGACACCATTGGCATAGCTGAGCAAGTCAGGAGAAGAGGCCAGTCTGGCCTGGGGCACCTACAGAAATATCTTAAGCTGTTCTTCTCTAGGTGAAAGGAGGGGACGAGGTATTCGGATCAGTCCCTATCACAGCAACGTGCAGAACAGGGTACAAGGACTATGCTATAGCGAACTTCCCCTAGGTGGAGGAGGAAGCGTCTTCTAAACTCTGCATCCCAACCCTAACCAGGTTATGGCTATAAGGAGGTCCATCCTCCAAGACGAGGAAGAAGCTCCAATCATAAGACAAGGTGGGACATTGCAGTTGATAACAACTTAATATTGGGGTCAAAGGAGACCCAAGTCTCCTAAACAATCTAACCTAGATCAATTTGAATATTTGGTGGGCAGAGAGGGACAACCCTATGGTTGCAGAGAAGCAGGAACCTGGAAAGAGGCAGACAGGGCCGGAGTCGCCCGTGGCTGTGCAGAGACCCCCTGTTTCTCTTTCCATCTGGGGGAAGCTCTTCGTTGACATTTTGAGTCGTACAAATGTGTTTGCAGCTTTCCCCACTCTGGGAGAAGAGAGGAAAGCTCATGAGAAACAGCTCTCAGCTGCCAAGTGCCCCTCAGTGGCCCTTAGCCAGGCCGAGGTGGATCGCTAGAGAAATCCTTAGGAAAGCTTTCACTAAACAAGATGCCGATGGCCCTGAGTTGCAGCTGCTGTTTCCTGAGCTCTGATGATAGGAAGTCACAACCCGGTGTTTGGCACAACCCTTGAAAATCACCACTTTGTGCAATAAGACCAGTTTTCTAAATACCGTAGCTCACATTTTAGCTGCTTGTTTTTTCAATTGTAATAGCAGCTCACATGATGCGAGTAGTGCCTTACAGTCAGAAATACCTTTGCTTGTGACAAGTTTCGGCTCTAAATTTTGTCTCTGAAGTACCAATTGCCCTTATGGGGCAAATTTTGAATATAAGAGATCTCAGATCCTTAAACAAAGCAGAGTAAATCACTGCATTTGAGTAGAGACCACTTGCTGCTCTTGTTTAAGGAAAATTTCTTTATTTCCTCTAAATGACCACAATTTTCTTTAGGCAAATAATATTTACTATTAGAGCTGTCCAAAAATGTTTCGTTAGAAGATATTTTTCCTCCACAAAACTTATCTTGCAATTCTTCATTGAAAGTTTCAAGCCCTCTCTATCCTCCAAACGAAGTGTTTGAATACCACATTATTCATGGCTACTTTTTATAACATTATTTTAAATATTATTATTATATTTCTTTCATTACAATTTTTTTATAATTATATAATAGGAAATACTGAATTCCCTACCATTTCTTTCAGTCCTCACTGTTGCTGTTTCCCACCCATTTCTTTGACTTCCAATAATTTTTCAAAGTTGTCAAAAAATGGAGGGGAAAAAAGGAATAACCGCTCCTCACTTCTTTTTGCTAAACGGACTTTCTACAGTTGATGAAATTTGGAAATGCTACAAAGTTACTACAGCCATGATTTTACTTTGCGTTTCACATATCAGAGGTTTCTTCCCACAAACCCAAGGAATTCAGGAAAAGATGAAGAGTAGAAGAAGAGAGACGTTTAAGAAAGAAAGCAAGCGAAGAATTTCTTCCCCAACCCTCCCTGTGATGCAACAGTCACCTATAGTCCTGTTTGGAAAGATGGAATAAGAGCCAGAAAGCAAAAAAGGGGAAAATTCTAGATTTTGAGTTGGTTTAGGGATTTCTCCTGAATTAATCTAGCATTTTCTTATTTCAACACTGAGAGGTTTTGTATTTTTTCAATTAAATTTCTTTTTCCCCTCTTCGAGCAGCTCTACCCTTCAGACTATGTAATAATTTTTCCCATTTAATATTTCTCTAGCCCATCTTGCATTTGCTTCCAAAAATAGGGCTCAGCACTAATTATTTCTGGTTCTGGGAATAATTAACTCAGACGAGAGCCCTCCCCGTACACAACCTGCATCGCCCCTGCCCACACAGCGTATTGTGCCTGCATTTATCGCATCCAAACACAGCTCCGTAATTCTTTGGGCAAAGGAAACGGTAAGACACAGGGCACCATCCCCTGCCCTGGCATTTTGGGTTCCCTCCGCTCCAGGTACACCCCAAAGCCTCCATCCCAGTGAACCACTGTCTCTAAGGACACAGCACCTCCAGGATGTGGAGGGACAGGCAGTTTCCTAGTTACAAGGTGTTTGTCTTCCGCACCAAGTGTCCGTTTAGCGCTGGTGAGATACGGAGAACGAAAGCTCTGGAGCATTATCAGCCTAAGTCAACACATTCTATTAATAATCATTACTTCTGCACCGCGTATCGCTTGGCACCCTCAGCCAGATTAGCTCTGCTTTTTGCATCACAGCTGGACACATGCTTATTACCACTCAGTTTACAACCCATGCAATTACTTGGGTGATTACTAAAAACGACAGATACGGCAGAAAGACTTTTTTTATATATCTATTGAACATCAGAAAACCTCCAGGGCTAAAAAAAAACCACAATAAAGTGATTGTCACAGGGATTAAATGATTCCCCCCCCGCCCTCATTGTTGCTTGAGTGTTTGCTTTTTTCATGGTTTATATGCAGAACTACCCTAATCATTCTGGCAGCAGCATTGCCAGGCCCTGTTTCTTAGGAAAAGAAGAGAAGCAGGCAAGCAGGAGCCTGGGGGAAGATCATCCCCACGGGGTGGAAAGCAGCAGATCGGGGCAGGACACGTAGAATGTGCCGAAGTGACCAGCTCAGATGGGTGCAGGGGGAACTGCTGCCCCATAACTGCAAATTAGAGCTACCAAGCTGGTGAGGGGTCTGGAGACCAAGTCATAGAAGAGGCTGAGGGAACTGGGCATGTTTAGTTCGGAGAAGAGGAGGCTGAGGGGAGACCTCACTGCCCTCTACAACTACCTGAAAGGAGGGTGTAGAGAGGCGGGTGTTGGCCCCTTCTCCCAAGTGAGTAACGACAGGACCAGAGGAAATGGTCTGAAGTTGCGGCAGGGGAGGTTTATATTAGATATTAGGAAGAATTACTTTACTGAAAGAGTGGTCAGGGACTGGAACAGCCTGCCCAGGGAGGTGGTGGAGTCACCATCCCTAGAGGTATTTAAGAAACATATAGATTTGGCACTTCAGGGCATGCTCTAGTGGCAGCGATTGGAGGGGTTGGGGTTTTTTGTGTGTGTGAGGTTGGACTCGATGATCTCAAAGGTCCTTTCCAACCATGAAAATTCTATGATTCTATGATTTATGGCTATTTTCAGAGCATGACCAAACAAGTTTTTCTGCCTTTAATTCTGGAGCATAATACTCACGGTCCTTTAAAGTGTCTGAATTAAGAGAACGGGGAAAAAGAAGAAAAGAAAACCTGGAATAAGGACAAAGCAAATACATTATGTTTACAAAAGTCTCCTGATACCTCTCAATGTCCTGTGCTGGAGAGGAAGATAAATGCTAAGATCTTAAATTTTCCTACTTCCAGCAGATGTCACAGACAGAAAATCCTGGCTTTGCAAGGGGACATCAGAGATCCACCCTGGTTTTTGGCCAATTATACCCTGTGTTTCTGCTGTGCAGCACCCTGCCTTGTCCTGCCTGATGGAGATGTGCCCTGGTATGGACCAGCAAATCAACGCTCACAGGTTTTCGGAAAGCCCTGTGTCTCTTGGATACATGGCTCAGGAATTCCAAGCCAGGAGCAGCTGCCCTGGTTTTGTCATTATAACGAATGCACAGTAAGAGACACTGGCTGATGTGGAAGCAGGTGCCAAGCAAGATGAAAAAACCTCAATGAATTACTTCAAGCAAACCATGCCCGAGACCCGTGAGCTTCTACCTCAGGTTTGAAGCGCAGTGTGGAGAGCCGAACCCAGCCTCTCAGTCCAGCCATAGCTAAAGGATATTAGAAAACCCATGAAGGTCTGTTGGTTTCCCTTGAGAAACACTTGGCGATTGAAGCTGGCAGGAGGAGGCTGTGGGCAGGACACGGCTGATGGTTTTCTCCTCCCAGCAGATGCAGTCCCACCTGCGGGTTGCTGCATTTCAGAAAGTTCTCCCCAAAGCCCACCAGCTGGCAGGGGAACTGGAGCAACGATGCACACCAGGAGGTTCCCGCAGGCTGGTCACAGACCCCCGTGCCTCTGTTTCCTACCTACAAGGGCAAGATCTATGGGGTTCTCTGTTTCCTACCTACAAGGGCAAGATCTATGGGCTTTTTTTAGGCTTGTACAAAGTCTTTTGGGCAGGATGTAATATTATCAGGCGTTGGCATGGCAGGGCCCTGCTTTTTGGTCCCTGGATGTGGAAATACCACTCTGTCACGTGAAGCAATAAGCTGCTGGGAGAGGAGGAACAGAGAGGTGGTGCACAGGAGGGAGAACACCTCAAAGGTTGGGGAAGGGGGACAAAAGCACGTGGCCTGCACGGTGACAGGGTTGCAGAAGAGGTGAAGGAGAGCAGAGATGATGTGGGTGCGACCTGGGTGCTCTCAGGAGCCCACCCTTTGGGTAAACTGCCCGAGGGCAGCTGATAACACACCCCGTATGAAGGATCCTATGTGAACCAAGAGGACTGGCAAGTCCTGGGGGGCTCCCAGCGCAGGCAGGATCATTACACAGCATGGAGAGCCAGGCTGGGCTGGATAAATCCCAATGGGCCACTGCTGGACTAGCATGGGAACCCAATCAGGAGCTGGCTGGTTTTCCCTGTACGAAGCCAGTGCTGGGGGACAGGAGCTGAGAGGGACACTTCTGGGGGGAGCAGCCCCTGCGCAAGCCGGCTCCCGTTCAGAGCCTCAGGCAATGAGGAGATGCTGGATGCTGGCTCCAGCACACGCAGCAGGGCAAAGATTTTCCTCACCGCCCTGAGACATCTATTTTTAACCTGTTGCATATGTTTCCTTTCATTACCAGTCATACTCATTTGCTTTGGAAGGAGGTTACAAATAAGGAGAAAGCCCCCCGTTAATTAAGGGACTGGATGGGCCCGTGCCCTTGGCTGAAGTGATTTATTGCCTCCTCCCTCTCTGGCAGCCACACAGGCTTAGAGGCTGCACGAGGAGGAGCTGCTCAGCTCTTGTTTGGAAACAAACTGGGTGAAGACCAACGTGAAGGAGATGGGATTGACCCCAGTCACTACCTGCCTGTCTTTGCACCTCGAGAGAGCTCTTTGCAAGGGAGGTGCCCAAAAGGGGACCGACCACAGGTCGCAACTTATCCCCAAGTCTGCCACCACCGCGTTGGGCGTTATTTACTCTGGAGCATCAAAACTCGCTCTCTTTCTGAAAAGTGTAAAGACAGACAGGGGACAAACACAGAGAGATTTCCTAAAATCTCACCTACAGGCATTTTTCCATGCACAGAAATACCCCTGCTCTCTGCTAACCTGGATGGCAACTTCTGCCACCCTTCAAGTCCCGGTCTCAGTAACTGATTTTTCAGACAAGTTTCTGGCTGCCTTCTGAGAGAAGGCCAGAAAATACCACTGGGAGCTGGGCTTCCCTAGGTGATGGGAGAGGGAGGAAAAAGATTTAAAAGGCTTAAAGTAAAGGGAAAAAGGTGTAGGGAATAACCTAATGGAAAGGGGGAAGCGGGGGGGGGAAAAAAAGTGGAAACAAAGTTTAAAACAAGCTTCCACAGCCTTGAGGGAAGCAGAAAATAAATTGAAACCCTGGCCTCCATCAAGGTGTTCAAATGCCTCTGGTTCTGGGTATCAACAGAAGAGCTCAGCCAGGCGAACCAGAGAGATGTTATTTGGAGCAGCTTGCTGGCTTTCCCTAGAGTTTAATAATAGCAACTGTATTTATACGACTAAAATGTTTTTGTTAAAAGGCTAAGTACTGGTATGTCACGCTAGTCACTTTAATTTAAAATAAATTCTAAAAGTTCTCACTGGAAAGGCTTGCAGCTAACTATAAATACATGCAATATGCAGATGGATTTTTTCGAAAGTAGATTTATTCTTCTTCAGAGGCACTAAATTGCACAACAGTGCAGCATTTCTGTGGCACAAATTTCCAGAGGCCCTGGGAGTCAGGATTTTTGCCTGGTCTTGCTGGGTTTGGGGTTTTTTTTAGCCCTTCTGAGCAGAGTGGCAGCTCTGGCTGGTTTGATGAGGGGTTTTTGATATGTGAAGAGATTTTTTTAAAGATAGAAGAGAGAGCGAGCGAGAAAGGGGAAAATGAAAAAGGCAGAATCCTGGGCAGGATGACAGCCCTCATCCTCCCTGTTACTCTGAATGAGCATTTAGAGGAAAAACCTGGTCAGAGACTGAAAGTAGCTACTCAGACTTCATCCCCGGGGCTTCTCTAGGTGAGCCACAACGGCCCCAAAGGCTCGCTGCATTCCTTACTTTTCCCTAAATGGAAACAGCATAAAGTTTCCTCCAGGAATGTCCAGCCCGTGCGCTCCCCAGGCTGCTCTCATGGCAAGACATTACCCCGTGCAGTAGGGACAGCTGGATGCTGTGCAGGACGGCGCCTTCTCCCCCTTCCTTCCCAGGCATGGGAAGCTCTTTGCTGGTGGCCAGCAGAAAGCAGAGCCCAGGTGAAGAAATCCCCTGGTTCCCACAATGCGGAGAGCGTCCAGCCCCACCTCCCATTGCTTGTGGGGCCACACCAGGAGAAACCGCGGGAGGATCACAGAATCACAGAAAGGCAGAAGTTGGAAGGGACCTTCAGAGATCATCTAGTCCTATCCTCCTGCCAGAGCAGGGTCCCCCTGGAGCAGGGGGCACAGGAACGCATCCAGGCGGGTTTTGAATGTCTCCAGAGACGGAGACTCCACCCCCTCCCTGGGCAGCCTGTGCCAGGGCTCTGTCACCCTCAAAGCAAAGAAGTTTTTCCTCATGTTCAGCTGGAACTTCCTATGTTCCAGTTTGTGCCCGTTGCCCCTGGTCCTCTCTCTGGGCACCACTGAAAACAGTCTGGCCCCGTCCTCCTGACACCCACCCTTTAGATATTGATAAGCATCGGTAAGAGGATGCAGGTGGCCCTTTTTATTGAACACTTCCATCTCCTTTGCAAACCTTGGGACTGGCAAAGGAGGTTCATCTGCATCTCAAACCACAACTCCCGCAAACTGGGCCAGCCCCGGCCACCTCATCAGCCCCGTATCCAGACTCTGGCCAGCAGCACCCAGCCCGGAGCGGGAAAGCAGCCGCTCGGGTTTAAACCTGCAAAGGGAACAGCGGCTCCCCCTCTTTTTGTGCTTGCAGAGAATCTAAAAACATCTCCCATGGTCTTTGCAGGTGCTTTCTGCGGCTTGTGAAGGTTGCGTGACATCCTCCATCGCCTTGCCCTGGCAGCATGGCGACAGAGCGCCCCGTGCCCCGGCTGAGAGCAGGGCTCTGCCCGCGCCGGTGGCTTGGCCCCGAGTGAGACCCCCAAAGTGTGTGGGGGGGAGAGGGGGGGCCCAGCCGAAGGGCACCCACCATTCGCCCACCTTCGCCAGGAGCAGAGTTTTCATGGCCGCTGTTATAAAGGGTAATCATGGTGAATTCCTTAGAAGGGACTGAAGTCGGCCTGCTACCAGATAGCAGGAAATATTTATAACAATCACTTCCAACTGCAGCCTTTCATCTAAAATCTAAACAGAAAGCTGAAATCCCCAGGCCTGTAAGTCGATACCTTGGCTATATATGGTCAAAGAACTACACACGGGGGAGAAAAAGATGCTAAGTCCCTAACTATCCTCGCGCACGCGGCCCCAGCGAGACCCATTAACCTCTGTAAAATTAACAAGTGTCGTCAATCGGCTTTGAAGTACGATTGTCAGGCTGTTGCGTTCAGAGCTGTGCTCTCCCCGGGCTGTCTCGGCACGCCACCCTCACCGCCACGTGTACGGCAGGGCGCAACAGGCTGGAAACGAAGGGATGTCCCCGGTCTCGGCGGGTCTGAGTTACAAAGCGCTATTAACTATTGCAAAGCCATCGTGTGACCCGCTGCACTCCAGAAGTAAAGCACCGCCAGGAAGGGACAGGGTCTTTCACAAGACCCCGGCTGGCCAACAGGGCAATGGTGTTTTCTGGTATCCAGGCTTGACAGCAAAAGCAGCTCCTGCCTGCCAACGGACCGAGAAAATCACAAACGCTTTGCCTCAGGGACTAGTAGCAACTACAACTTGCCCCTTGTGAAAAAGTTCTTTTGATAGCAAAAGTCCACATTTTCCACTAAAATTTCAAATTTTTTTTTTTTTT